>JWZT01003221.1:128763-180966 GCA_000827895.1 Thelohanellus kitauei | reverse complement strand
GGACAAATTTTGTCTCGTGAATACAAATACGGGTGTCAGATTTAATTCAAACAGCTGCACTGGAATGGACTTTCCATCAACGTTGTATGCTACATTTAATTAGAAAACGTGTGATTTTGTAACCTAAACGAATCTGAGAATCTTCAAATTTAGACCTGCATGTTAAGTGGGTTTACGTTGAGTACTAAAAATTACGACTATTTGCGAATATTTAAGAATCTTGACATGTTAGGACAATGTTTATCACCTGGGTACTAATGTAAGCCCATTGTAGATTATTTGGCCACCTCGGTAATTATCTGTGCTGATTGGATGGCTCTTATTTAGGTAATCTTTTCAGACCTGAGGCCAATATGCGTGTTCTTAAATTTGGCAATGATCGATGTACTGATTTCCTGAAGTGTTATTTCAATCTATATGATAGCCTATTCGGGTTTTGCAATAAAATTAAGCATCATATGTTAGCCTTGGCTGATTTGGGCAATAAGTGAAGGGTAAGAGCGATTCCGCTTGATCTACTTCGAAGTTAAATTATTTTGATACATTAACAGATGATAGAGATTAGAAACGCTATTACAATGCACGATGGCGCCATATTTTTTGACAGTTTTTAAATAGTTTGAAGTCGAAATCTTCCATTTAAATGCTAAAATATAAATTGGATCTCCCGCGAAATTCATAAAATGTTAGCAAAGAATTCCTAATTTGTACGATTTAGTTGCGGTTTTCGAATCTTAGAGTTTAGACCTTGTTGATTATAACATATTTGAACGTATGAGCTACTTTTTGTGATTTAAAACATCATATCATTGGCGCCATATATGTGACTGGTAATGTCAAGGTTTACTGTATTCGACAGATCTTCATAAAATGGCGTGATCATAATAAAAGGGAAATGTTACAATTAAGTAAGAATTCTTGAAAACTAGATAAGGGTAATCTTTAGGATGGAATATCCGCACACGAAAAAATGTCAGATAATATAAAAATTTAACACACCTACTTGAACCAAGAACGTTTCCAGTAGACAGCATTAGACATTCCTAAAAAATATCTAGCATTTCAAATAATCTCTGATTTTTCGTTAGCTTAAAATTCAACGAGTGGCCTAGGAACCAGTTTGAGTAGTAAGATTTCATTCAAGACATGATCGTTCTTTCCAAGTTGAATATAATAGTCTTAATATTTTTCACGTATACAACAAGCATCAAATGTCAGCCAGGAGCGATCCAATTTGATGAACAATGACCGAAACACGTTTATCACGATGCGTACTGTTCAAAATTATATCATAATAGCTGACCGTTACATTTTATTATAGAGACACTTAGTAATAAAAGAAGATAGGGAAAAGATTAGATGTTAAAAAGGCGAAAATTTGCGGAAACGATATGTCCTCAAAACGTATCGGAATATATGAACGATAATAAGAGCAATTATCAGAATATTGGGATGTTTAAAATCTTTGGGTTATTATTTTCTTTTTATTTGATAGAAAACCCCGATTTTCGAATATTTAATACACCATTTCCAGACCAAACTCATATTTTGGCTCACAGAGAAACCAGATTTTTCATGCAGGACCACTTTTGATTCCATTAATGCACCTCATTGCTCACTCAGAAGGCCGATTATTTTGAAAATATCGAATTCAAAAAAAGGCATAACTGTTAAAATAATTATTTTACAACAACATATAAATGTATTCTTTTGAACGCTTTTTAAAGAAAGCGGGTTGATACTCGAATGCATCCAGTGTATTCATTTAGGATTGTTTGCTCTTTTGCTTCGGCGACAGTTTTTGCAGAGTTATCATCATTAACAATCAAATAAAACTATTATCTGCTTCCATTCTTAATAAAAGAAACTGGATTGAATTGTGCCTTGGAGTAAAGGGTACCAGATACTTATTTCGTGACTCTAATTATATTACGCGTCAGGGCCAATTTGAACCATGAAAATACATTTAAAATTAATTACAAAACCGTTTGAGTTTCTGGTTATTCAAATAAGATGTATTGAATGCTAACGGTATGAAAGCTACGTGGCTAATTATCAGGTATGTCAGTCGTGTTCAAATTATACAATACCACGGATTTCTTAAACACAAAACTTGTCTATTTCCCAGTGATTCAAATGTTATTGTAATGGTTAACATTCGATTCCATTATTCAAAAGAGATCCGCCAAGAATCAGAATCCAAGGGCCACCACATAGTATTTTGGCACCCTATTCTCCCTGGCTGAATCCAATCAAGCTGTTTTTTAGAACTGGAAGACGATTACAAAGTCAAATTTTGGCTATTTGTCATGCAAACATTTTAAAATCATCTGTGGTCATAATGTCACAGCAAATATCACAAAAATGTTACAATAGATTGATCCGAGAATCAACGCTCTTTGCTTCAGAAAGGTGTCAAACTGAACACTTTTATTTTATTGTAGTATTTTTTGAAACAACAGGCCTCTTTTTTAATTCATTTTTATCAAACAAATCGTGCTTTTGAGTGAGCCTTAGGCCATATTTGGTCGAAAAGTGGTGTAAGTCAATCACGAATAGCAAAAGTTGTTAAAGATATTTTGTGGACTAAATAAAGAAATATACCGCACTCATAAAATAGAATAACGTGAATAAACTGAACGCGAGAAATGTAAAAATAGAAGTGAGATTTTGTGAATTAAATACTAAAATGGCTGAATGCAGAGTGAACCACAACATCTAAATAATGACTGCCGCGCCACCACCCCCGCCCACAATTCAGGAATACATTCATTGTCTGCAATTTTACTGAAATATCTTATTTACATCATGGTAGCCTTTACGTTTACCAATGTCGATGGATTTATACACTGTCTAGATGAAAAATCTCAAGGGGCTGTAAGTTTGACACGCAAAGGTTATGGGATTTTACAGAAAAGGGCTGAACAAAATGGAAAATTTTTGTCATTGATACTATAGTCGCTTCATTGAACAAAGTAGTTGAATTCGGTGGCGATTTGTTGGAATATTAATTCATAACATTAAAATGCGAGGTGTGCTAATAGGTCACTAAAATTCTGTAGAGAGGAAAAAATATATACAGTTCAGTTACACCTTATTTAGCTCCTAGCTATGTAATTTTAATTGGTTATTAAAATCGATGACTAAAGAAGGGGTTCATAATGTAAAACTCCGAATATTGACGAAGTGTTTGGTATTAAATTTGTCTAGCATACCTTAAATTAAATGCTCATTTAAAAAATAGAATACAGGGATACGGTCATATAGTTTATCATCTTAAATGTTTTAATTTTAATTCGATCATTAGAATATATTACATTTGCGTAATTAATGATTTCTGGCCTTTAAAATTCGAAAACGTTCTTTAAATTTGGAGAAAAAATGACGAAAAAATTTGTATATCTCGCTGCTTCCAGAATGCCTTTATTGGCAATTGAGTTTTTTGTTAAAATGACATTAATTGTGTCTAATTTTCAGAAATTGGACAACAAAAATTTGCATAAACTGAAAAATAGATGGGCTTAACAAAAAAGTGATAAAATGTAGCTAAAATGAATTATTGTTAAAAAACCTGAAATTTCCGAGTTCAGTGCCTTTTGTCAATTCAAACACGTTTCATATAACTATCCGTACTCTCCAGTGTATAAGCCGATGACTTTTCCCAAATTTTCTCAAAATTTGAACCCAGCGGTTATATATGAAATTTTACCGTTTAAGGTGTTTTCTTGACGTAAAACCATGTTTTTTTTTCTATTTTTAACTCTGCGGCTTATAGACAGACGCGCGTTATATATGTACAAAATACAATTTCCTTGAAAATTTAGGGGAAGAGGCTAATGTAAGGGTGCGCTCTATGCATCTGAAAATACGATAAGTGGATATATATTCAGAATTTGTGTCGTTTGAATTAAAAATTATCGATTTCAAAGTTTTATAATTTGTTTAAAAACTCATCTCTCAACTTTAGAGTATTCAATCTCTGCCCCACAGCCACAGTAGCCATCAACAAAATATTTCAATTAGTTGAGTCATGTTGTCTTCTATTTATACTTTGTATTGGCAGTACAAGTGTAAAGTCTTGTATCGCGTCTTTGGCAAAAAAAAGGTGTTAATATTCGATGATTGTAGTCTTTCAGGAAGATTGTAATTTAACTCTTCAATCGTACTTTAATTGGTAAAGATTTTTCGGTTTTGGTTAAATTGGGTGACCTCTAATGTTTTAGGGTTCTTTTTTGGTATACAGAGAGATTCAACCAATATGTACCTTCTCTAAGAGGCCTGAAAACAAAGACACGAGTTATTTGAATGTTTTTAATGCGTTATTTTCACGATAATTGACAATTTCATTCTTTTCTTTAATTCTCAATGTTTCGTATTTTATTTTATTCTTCTTTCATTTTCGCACGTGACAAGAGATATATGATTATTACAACAGTTAATCGAGGTCAAAATTCAAGGAAAATCGTGTAAAGCTGAAAAATAGCTACAACTGATTGTAATGCATTTTAATAATCATCAAATTAATGTTTCATGATTGAGAGTAAGATATTAGTCCGTTTATTGTTTGAGGTTATTCATGTTGATGTCAAGTATGCCAATCAAATTTACCCTATCCTATTATCAGTGTCGTTAATACGCCTTTGTATGATTAATCAGAATCATAATAATTAGGTTATCTAACAGACTAAGAATCGCCAAATGATAAAAAACTACTTAGGAGTTGTGTAATTCATCTTATTCGCATAGTGGCTGGTTGTATAATCGGTGTACATTTGCAGTCAAATGTCTAGGCTTCGTTCATGAATAAATGGTCAATCTAGACAGTGTGGTCGTCAAATAGAACAGTTTTTAGTTGTCGTTCTAGGGAAAACTGTTTCCAAGTGAAACATTCAGATACTTTGATGAACGATATTTTGTTCAGCTGACGTCCCTATTAAGTAACCAGAGTAATGACGTGGTTAATGATGATAATCAGTGATCAAGCTATTTTATTGTAGATTTTGGTGGTTACAAGAATATTGGTCTTACATTTTGAGTTTCGCAAATCATCGGAAATATACTGAGGTTTAAAAAATGAAAATGAAACACTGTTCTATTATGATTCATCTTTAACTCACATCGCAGTTTAACGTGTTGATCGAAAGTTATCCTGGGTTCAACAATTTGATGTTGTTTTTGCAAGCAGAATAGTTGCTTCTCGTACGTATTCAAACACTTGAGAAAAAATCCTCATAAACGGAGACACACCTAACAAATTCTGTCCACATAACATTTTATTAAGAATGACGCTTGCGCGTGATGATTTCACCCTGAAAAAAATATAAATGGATGTTTTAACAAAATATGAACTTATTGATGTAGATCTTATACCGATTCAAATAGGTTCCGTCACGAATTTATTATTTCTGAACGATTTGCTATAATTGTAAGAACTCGAATTAAATTTTACATATGTGGATGCAAAAAGTCTGCAGTTTTAGAGTATATATCAGAATATGAATATTCGTGTTGTTTCGTAATTCTTATCTGATTTTCGGTCTATTGCTGACCTGTTCTTGAACTAGAAAAAACCTGAAATCGTACACCTGAATACTGACAACGGAGATATCATTAATTCAACAATCGTCATTCAGATCAGTCCGATGACGTAAAAGATACGTCTAATAATAAGAGATTTAAGATTTGCTGCTGACAATAGAGATATAATTAATTCAACACATCGTCATTCAAATCAGCCAGATGATGTAAGAGATTAGGCTAATAATAAAAGATTTAAGATTTGCAGTTGTCTTTGGTAAATTTCATTATTATAAATAACGCCGTATGATTATTTTAGCATGTACATTCATTTCTGATATGGATCTGTTCCATCAATGAAGTCATGCTTTGCTTCCAATTGCATCATCAGAACATGCGCAAAAAAACAACTTTGTTTTTATCAAGGTGTTTGTTCTTTCGGACGAGGACGGCGGGGATGAATTTGGTTATATTTTCCATTTTCATTATTCTTCTATCGGTGGCAATGAGCGCTGAGCATGATGGGTCTTTTAGAATGCCACGTAAGTAAATTTTTAAATATGTAGTTGAGATCGCTATGGAAATTAATAAATGCTTTATTGAGAAGAATCATGGCATATGCAATACCTGGGATCCTTCAAATATGATAATCGATTGCGCAAGGTCGCCATTCGGTCAAGACAATCCAGTAACGTCTTATTTATTAAAGATCGATCAACAAGGGCTCAATTCATTTTTCACAAACATAATTAATTCCCGATGTACAATCTCTTTAACGTAGATTATGCGCCCTTGTGTCAGCCAGATATTGTTCGGGAAATGATGACTCGTCTAAATAAAGGAATCGCTCTTGATGACCTGGCTACATCTCATAGAAAATCGATAGCTGAAGTCGTGGCCAAGAGATTGGGGCTTGATGGAGAAGGCTATTTTAGGGGGTACTGTCATATTCAAAGCATAGTCGAATCCATCAAAGACATACTTAATAAAAAATCAGGTAGGGAACCTATTAATTAAGAATTTGAAGCATCAGTTCGATCTTTGAAAAAGATTGCTACGAGAACCCAAGGTGATGAAAAAGAAAACGCTAAAAATGCTGCGGTCTTGTCTTTAATTCATCTCTCCGACCGTCTGCAAGAATATCTTGATGATTTCATGAACGGATTCTCTGGAAACATTAATGAGCTGATTAAACGACTAACCAAACCTTCAATAGGTGATATGGATCCCATTTCCCTTGGTATCGCTGCATACATCAATGAAACCATACATAAATTGCCTTCACGTCAGAATAGGGACAGGCGCGTGTTTGTGAGTATGATTTTAATCAACATATATGTGATCTTTTTGAATTTTCATCAAGCATGTTATGATACACAACACTTAAATAGTTTCCCTTTCCAAATATATAAATCCATTTTCATTTTATACATCTTAATGGTGGTAGCCTAACCTCATATAATTCTTCGTGTGTTTATTCATATATTAGTGCTCTAATTTTACATTTATGCCGTTAATTCGACTTGATATCATATTCTTTGTTAACACAAAACAAAAGTATCATTGTTTAAGGTAACATGAGGGTTCCATTTTCTTTCTTCGTTCAACTAGCAGTTATCTGACATTATTTTTTATTTCGGTGACTATCTTGAGACACCTAGTCCCAAAGGCAGACCATGAACTGTAATAGCGAACAATCTTATTTACAAGATAATTTTTACCGTAACCTCTCACTTATATCAAAGTAAACCAAGTACAAAAATCCAGGTACTACCCGAGTTTTGATAACAGTCACATAATTTTTATGAAATGTAATAACCAAGCGGGCCATGTGTTCTTGCATGTAAAAATGTGAAAGCACATACTAATTATTTGTCTAAATATGAAATCAACGGAAAATTTACGAAATATTGTGCCTGATTGTGTAATTAACGTGATAATACTGATGCGTGTTAATGTTTCTTGTAAGTTGATGCATTTTTAAATTGATTCAAGAATCATTATCATCCAAAATGGGTACGCTGCCCTTTGGTCGAACTGCTACCTGCTAAAATGGCTCCTAAAATTTTTGGCCCAGACCTACTTAAAATCGTCTTAAATCTTCGGTCCTATCGGATCTTTTCATTTTCTACACAATACAATAAAAATACTTTTTAATCTTCAGTTTATCTTTTGGAAATTTTTATCATCGTTAGATGAGATAAATAACGTCTGCTGACTTTCATGGTCACCTTTATCATGTAGCATTTTCTTTTTAGTGATAAGGTTATCGAAAAGCAGCATCAGAATACCATAGTTGTTTACGAGAATAAAACAGAAAACGTACATGGTGGCGGGCTTGATTGCATAATTAGAAAATAACAGAAACATGCTTTTCTATTCAGTGGCCCTTGAGGCTGATCGAATAAGGTTGACACTCAACTCGATTTCAATCGCCAAGCTGTTTGCTTTTACGTGCTTTCAATAATTTTTAAGCTGTATTTGTACATATAACATTTGGTATTTGTCTAAATTTACTGATTTATGAAAAAATTCTGCGTTATATATGAGTTATCCTAACGTTTTTTTGTTACCAATCCTGATTTTTAAGTTCTAACCCGCAGGTTTGGACCTCGAAAGAAATCCTGTGGCAAATTTGATCAGAACATGTGCTAAAGGTGATGTACCTTGGGTCTTAATAAAATCAAAAACAAATTGGTTGGGGGTATTATATTATCCAAATTTAGGTGTTTTTGCTAATCCTTATCCCTATTTCTATCATTCTACTGGTGTTGGGTTTAATTTTTCTTTTGAGGTTTATCAAGAACCGAAGACGTACGATGCTTGTTCTACAGAATTCATTTACCTATTATTTGAACAATTCCACTAATTATAAATTCTAAAAATATATTTTATTGGTACAATTATAATTTTCGTTTATCGAATGTCATCCAAAGTGTGAGATTATCACATTTTACGAATCTCATATCGGTGTTACATCACTTTGACATCGGTTCTAAGGGAATATTAAAGGTCACAGTCAGTTTAATTAGATGGTATACTTTGGTAACAGAATCTTATATGCTGAAACCCAATAATCATCCATGATCCGAATGAAACCATCTTCATCCCTCGAATCGTTGTAGAAGTGTATTTTCGAGTGTGATTTAATTCCTCAAATATATACCTTTTATTCAAACCTATCGCATTTGGACCGTCAACACCTGGAAATCCCAACTATTTATTGAACAAAACCTGATGAAGGTTAAGATGATATGGGTAGTGGGTGTACATCACTCCCCACCGCTTTAAACCCCAATTGTGGTATATAGAGTAGATTCGTCGTAGAATCAATTCTTCTCATTAGATGATCATTTTTATTTTGAAGCGTGATCCATCAATTAACGGATGATTTTTCGTAGACGGTGCCAAGAAAACAAGGGTTTTAAGGCTTTTAATGTATTTACGAGGATGATTGGTAATGTTAATTTTTATGTTATTGAGGTAGTCAGAAAATGTCGCACAAAAAAATATGAAGACTAGCTCATTTTTCACATGGAAAATTAGTTTGTCGCAGCTGGGGCGGATCACGCAAAATAAACCATGTTTAGGTTATGCATTAAAAATCAGAAATCTTTATACACATGACAGAATCAAACAAATCTATTTTTGTTTTTTTACAGTGACGTCACTATTGGTACGATCGGTTGCAACAAGACACAACGAGGTATATATATCAAGTGTAAAGCTATGGTTTTGATTTATCGTGTATTCCTCATGGTTTATTGTTTAATTTAGCTAGTGTGTGTGGGACGAATTTAAGCGTACGCATTTTTATTGTTAGTTGTGTGTTTCCACAGACTCAGCTTCCTCGAAGTAATGTAAAAAATTGCGCCAAAATTGATGCTATGTTATGGAGTACTTCGCAGGATATTCGAATGTTAATCGACCGACTAGGTGGAATTGAAAATATTTCAAGGCAAACACTCACCGAATTTAATCGAATACATTTTGATCAGTGTACGGTAAACTGCCCTTTGTTCAAAACGATACATGGGTCAATTTGAAAATGCTCCATTCGGTTTTTTAAAACCTTGATCATTTAAAAACGGTCATAGCACGTGGTAAAGGGACTAAATTTGTCGATATTTTTCCCTAATCACTGTATTCATCCAGATTAGAATTCCGGTTAAAACTACGCAAATAATACTTGGTGTTTTGGCACTAATAGCCAAAGGCGTTCTTTAACAGTCAGTATAGTCCCAAAAATCTCACGGCGTTCAGATATTTGAGTGTAATATTCCCATATATAATCCTGAAACATCGAGGTGAATCTAACCGCCAAAAAGTATCAATACGAGTACCGACAACTCTTAGTTACTCCGAACACTCAATCTAATAAATGAATGACCATGAAAGGAAGTATGTGATGAAACATCATTTCACAAGCTTCTGGCCAAGCATTCAGACGGAAAATTGACAAGTTTTTTACAATCAATGAACCAAAAACAGAGAAATAGGATATAAAATTACACGTGCCGATTTTTACTTTTTATCCATGACATTGACCGTGACATGTTATTGTCTCATCTTGAGGTGATGAACTACCTGGATGTTTATGCGTGTTAGTCATCGTTGTGGAACTTTGAACAATTTAAAGCCTCCTGTAGAGACCGCCATTAAGATTTGAGTCGACTGACCTTCATCATCTGTGTCAAGGTTTATATGAGCCTGATATAAACCGAATTTTGACGCAAAACCTGTGTATAATTTTATGTATCTCACAAAGTGTACATCACAGCCGCCACTTAAATCTATTTTTCCTGTGGAATAAAGATAAAAGAATCTGATGGTTTGTTCGTCTTTCGGTTTTAATACTTTGAGGTTTATAACCACCAAAATATTGATAAAATAAAAATTGAAATCGATGACACCATACGTATAATCATTAAAAAATATCCAATAACTTATGCTTTAGGATGCGCGATAAGCATTAAATCTCCTAATCATTGTCCTCTTAATTACATGGGCAAAGCTTTTCCAAAAATTTAAATGACGCATGATCATATGGGCCATTAAAAATGAGCAAGTTTTACAATTAGAAAGAATTTTATTAATTTATATTATACCATTGTCCGTCCAGAATGGCCGACTTTCCGAAGATGACATTCAAAGGTTCCGATGTGAATTTATTATAAAATGTAAATTGTAAAATGATTCTTTTCTGTTAGGCAAAATCAAATATTAGCAAACGACAGCACATATTCCACTCTTGAATTTAAATGAATATTCTAATAGCCCTAAAAGACAGAATCTATATAAATATCAATTTACTTATAAATAACATCGGAACCTTTGAAAGTCATCATCGGAAAGTCGGCCCTTTTGGACGGAAAATGGTGTAAGGTAATGTGTGGCACACAAATCCCGATTAACTAGTAACCTAATCGTGAGTTCAGGAGATTCTTCGATCAGATGTCTTTATTACAAGTTTCAAGGTAATAAAAAAGAACGGACTTAAAGCATTATTTTTTTAGTGTTTAGAATTTTTAAACTTGATGGGTTTCGGCTGAATGCACGAAACATTTACTGGTAGGGGTTTAAGAGAGAACATGATTATGATGTACAGGTATTGCGTGCTTTAAAATAGAGCATGTGATCGCGTGTGTTATTGAATCCTATATCAACCGATTTGTGCAGTTCTGGCTGACAAGAAAGGGCACGAAACGTATGATTATTGCCTGAATATATTGGTCTTTGGGTCTCAAAAAGTTCTTGGTCAACAACAGGAAGATGATGGTCTCGGAGTTACAATGAAAAGTATTCCATTATTATAAAGGAAATCTCTTGTGATAATACGGAAGAATCTTTACGAGTCTAGTATCAACATTTGGAGGTAAAACCTGTCGATTGACAACATAAGTGAGTTTGCTCGCATGTCCGTTGATTCTGGCATAAAGGGTATGCATGTGTTGACAGAGGTGTATGATGGTAACTTAAAAAAGTTTTTCTTTGCATTTTTGGCGCTGAAAAGTTTCAATGTTTTTCACAAAGGTACGATATCTCGTCATGGTTAAAGACTGAGTCAGGAATCGGAAGGGTGTTTCGACGATACCAAGTATTTGAAAATGTATGCTGCGTGCGAGCCTCGAAATGTGGTGAGGCGGGTTCTTAACCAAAACGATCGAGTTAACCCCGAGTTCTTGCACGTGCTTTGCCGTTATGAAAAACTTATCGAAAATGTGGCAGAGATATTCAACCACATGAACGGTATATTGGTAGCTCATTGAAAATACTTGAATGCTTTGAAAAACGCAAGAAAAAATGACCAAAAAATTAAGGGAGTTGATGAGGGTGGAGTCAATATCAAACTAGAAGAAACGATACAAATGTTGAATGGGGGTTTCAATAGATATTTGAATGAGGTGTAAGACGTGATGAAGAAAATAAATGGCCAAATTACGCGTGTCATTCGATCAAGAGTCGTCTCCTAATGTGAATGTAGTTAAACTGTCTCGAGATACGTTTTGAAGCACGTCGAACAACACAAAATAATATAGGGAAAACAACAGAATTACTATGTGAACCTTCCGATGCAGCTAACGTAGGTACTAGTTGCGAATAGATCAGAACTTGATGTTACGTGTGTTCTCGAAACTTAGAACCTCCAAAATTTTACCTGATTTTGCGTTTAAAAATAGATTTTTTGCGTTTATAAATAGATATTCTAGAATACAATACAGGAATCTTTGAAATGTATAAATACATTGTTTCCATTCATTATCGCACCGATTCGATTTCATTTCGCAAATAGGTAAAATTCAGATTTTATGTTTGCAGTTGTTTGACGTTCCAAATGTTGACTTTCCAAAGAAATGTATATTCTTTTTTAACATATCTTGGAACACCATGTAAACTTTTTTGACACAACCATAATATTTTTGGCGACTAAAAATCATGGACTTTTTTGAACACNGGTAAAATTCAGATTTAATGTTTGCAGTTGTTTGACGTTCCAAATGTTGACTTTCCAAAGAAATGTATATTCTTTTTTAACATATCTTGGAACACCATGTAAACTTTTTTGACACAACCATAATATTTTTGGCGACTAAAAATCATGGACTTTTTTTAACACGCATGTGCAGAGTTTAAAACGATGTTTTGGCTATTTCTATATATTTCAGGATAGTATTTGGTATAGTTTTGAAATTAGTATTTCTCGGTATTCTTTTGAGCCACCTTAATTATGATTTTTTGTCAACAAGTTTATTTAATATTCATTGTAAACGGTATCTACATTTCTGTGGGTTATCAAAATTTAAACCTCCCAAGTAATGTTTTCAAAAATATATTAAATAGTATTCTGAAATAAATGGAAATAACCAAAAGAGCGTCTAAACTTTGCACAGGCGTGTTTGAATGAGCCTATGATGTTTAGCCGCCAAAAGTATGTGGGCTTTGTCAAAAAAGTTTACATGGTGTTCCAAGATATGTTAAAAAAGAATATACATTTCTGTGAAAAGTCAACATTTGAAACGTCAAACAACCGTAGACATATCAAAACCGAATTTTACTGATGTGCGAAATGAAATGGAATCGATGCGATAATGAATGGAAACCCTGTGTTTATAATTTCAAAGATTTCTCAATTCTATTATAAATAATCTATTTGTCAAGGCAAAAAATCCATTTTTAAAACGCAAACTCCGGTACTGTTGATCATATACATTTCGTGGGTATGACTATTTTTCATTGAGAGCTTCGCGGTAAAGCTGACAATTTTGTGCATCGGAAACTGCATTGATGTGCATGGACGCTTTTGATTGTTAATTTATTTCTACTAATTCTTAGGCTGACTGAATTTGGATATCACCGGATGTTTAAGGATTTTTTAAAGCAATTATTTAAGGCATCGCTCAATTAATCTTTCCAGAAATAGACCACTTTTTACTATGACATGATTCTCGTTTGTTTTCATTTAGTTTCGTTTTACTTGTTTCTTAGGTATTTTTACATCATAAAAAATCAAATTGTCAATAAAAACGTTATAAAACCCGTTTTTTGAATTATAATTATTGTTTACCGCCATCTTGGATTGCGGCTTGGATAAAATCGTCAGTTTTACCAACTTCACTGTGACCAAGTAGAGGTTTTTCTTAAATTTTTGGCGCCTCAACCGTAGTAGGTAGAAATGATTGTTCCTTTTTCGGTATTGGTCGCACTCTTCTATTTGTTTGTGCGCATGTTCACGAAAGCATGGTGGTCAGAATTTTATTCTAAATTTGCTTATTCTGGATTTATAACTTCAATTTATTACTATAAAATGTTTTACCGGAGCTAACTTTAATTAGACCTGTTTAAGCGATCCATGGTTGTGAGAAATTCAAATGTCCTCCATGAGTTGTACTACAAAAGGTGGACCTTAAAAATTGCAATCGTTTAACGTTTTGACCTCTAAATTTAAACTTATTTGTCTTTCCTGGGCAAGTTTCCCTTTTCCGAGTAATCGGGCGCAATCCTCTGGTTGGATTTCGGAGTTTTGGGTTCCCACGAGTAATTTAAAAGTTTGTGTATTGATGGTTGATGGGTCAATTATAATTGCTATACTCAAAATTCTTTTGGGGGATTCTGGTCGAATTTAATCCTATACAACCTTGATTCCGCCATGTTTTCTTTAACTTTCGTAAAACCGTGGCTACTATGCTACCAATACCCTTTTTCCAATACTTGGTACATGCGCGTGCATACAACATGGATTAAACATGAAATATTATTGGTCGACAATTCTAGTTATCCTCCTGTACCTGGCACCTGGAAGGCAGTCTAATACCTTTTAGCTAACATTCTTCATATTACTAGATAATGCGCCCCCATCCAATAATTTCTAATCGAGGGAACCGCTTGTTTATGCTTGGTAGTCTCTCCATATCGTTATCAAAATCAGATGAGAGGCCGTAGCTGGAAACCTGTAAAAAATTTGTGCTGCACACCATGTGGAATGTGAAGAACTTATTTGGAAGTAGTAAAAGTATAAACAGTGTGGTTTCCGTTAATCTTCTGATAAATTCTAAATGCTTGATTTTGAATGCATTCATTTCCCGTTTTTTCTCCTATTTTTCACAATTTCTAGACACCTTCCACAGTCTGAAACATGGCGCGTTTAGTATCCTATGAAAATGATAGTGGAATTATGACTTTATGCCTGCATCGGAGGCGGATGCACGAGATGCCCGCTAATCATCAGTTTGTTACGGTGAATATTTTTGTTTCGTTTAATCGATGTGTGTGTCCTTGATATTACGGCCTGAATATAGCTCTTTATGTGCTCAAATTATTAATTATGTTTACATGATATCTATACCTTTATATAGACAGTACAGGATGGGAAAAACTCACATTATGTCTGCACATCCCTAGCTGATATGAAGAAAAAGACCACCGTATAGGTGTGCAGTTATTAAACAGTGTAACGACCTCTGGTGACTGCTGAAAAATATGAGAGTGATGTGAATTTATAGTGAGCATAATCGGATCTCGCGTCATGTCGCTCATCTCAAAAATAGTGTTTTCTCTATTTTTTTGAAGTAATCGATTTGGTTATCGTGGCTGTATTAAATCCAGCAAAACAACGATGGGCCGGATCCCTAAACATTTTTTTTCATCATTTTAACGGGAATCACTAAAAGCTAGCCTCTTTCTGTGAAATATGTTGGCGTAGATGAACTGAATGTCTGGTCTGCATTGCAGGTTTGGGCTGCTGTTTACTTATGTGTTGATAGAATTCTTCCCAAGTTCTCGCAGCTCTTTCAAGAATGATACTGCAAATTAAGTGTCTTCGGTGGCGTAAAGAAACGGTGACATCAGCACGTGAGAATTTTGTGCTTAGTCCTGTTGGATAACAGAATGGCATCTCCTCACTTTACATGCTCATCTTGAATTGTTTTTAGCCTATAGAATCCTGGAACAGGTAATGGAATTGGAAACCAATATCGAATACGATAGGGGATTCAGAACAAGCCTGTTTGAATGGTTCACGATATCTGCGCATTTCTTCAATTCTAATCTACATTATTCTAAAAATTATTCAGTTCCTTTCAGGTCAGCTTGTTCGCGGGCGAATGATGTATGCGCAATCAAACGATGGTGGCTTAGCGTAATGACAGTTGGATACCCAGATGAGTTACACGGTGCTGGCGTGATATGTGACCTTCTAGATTGGTAAGACTATTTTTATATCCAGAGCATTACGTTACGGGCCCGATCGCCATATCACTTGTGCAAAACCGCATCTGAAATCATCAATGCTTGAAACGTCGTCAATGCGGATAAATAGAAAAGTGTCTGTCACTTTAGCCATGAATAAGACAGTGTAACTCGGTATTTGCCCCCAGTTTTATCATTCGAAATTCACTGCTATTTTTTATCTGTACCCACGCATGACTCAGCAGGATGTACCCCGGTCTGTCTGTACACTGCCGAGATTGAGTGTTTTCAACTAATGAAAGGCACGTGGTATTGCATGATAAAATTTTTCCCCTCCCCGAATCAGGATCCTTCGTTAAATCACTATATCACGAAGAACTTAAAAAGAACAAATGCCTCACACATCATTGGTCTGTAGCACGTGGGCTGGGACATTCGTTAGATCTCCGGTATTGTTTAGCCCTTTGAAAAATCAATCGACGAGTAACCAAGCTTTCTCAAAGGCAGTTTGATACGATACAACAGAGAGGACAGGAGCATATCTCGATAGTGTAGATGAGTTGGCAGGAATGGTCAAAATGACGACGAGAAATGATAGTCCTTGGAAGAATAAATGATTTGTGGCCTTTGTGGAGGGACATTCGTGTTATTCACTAACTAATAACATCAACTTGAGGGTTCTAACGTCTACATAGCCGCTTCATTCTGTAATTTTCGTGTTTTTCATTCGAATTTTCAGAATTCTGAAACCATTCTTGACTAATACTCTGCGACTAAGATACAACTCTATGTTGGATGGCATATGACGCAGATGGCAGGTGATTTTGTGTGGTCTTTGTGAAATGATATAACAGCCACATATTTGCCATGCGATTAAGCATTCCATTCACCAATATTTTTTTCAATCGAGCTCCAGTAAAAGCCGCGTACCATGGTCGACAACCCCTTTCCACTGTAGCTTGTATCCTCCCTTATCCGCTGGTCAATGATGGCGAGAATTTAGGTTGTCGTTCTGACAGAGTGGTGCATTTATGTCTTTAGAGCAGATTCTTTTCCCTCCGCCTCCTATAGTGCAGTAGTCGGTTAAGGCGCGTGCGTATATTTGTAAAAGGGGCTGTTTTGTATAGGCGGTTAGTTGGTTAATTGATAATATTCGAGGTTAACATAAGTGGTTATTAATAATATGTAGTTATAACGAGGTCGATTTGTTGAGATTGAAAAGGACATTATATGAAGGACGATTGGAAAGCGTTTGGTTGGTTGTGGTGTGTGCCCGATGAAAGTGTGTGGTTTTTTGTAGGTAAATAAAACAAAAGTCAATGACTTTTCAATAGAAATATAAAAATGGCCGATGTTCCGACCAGAATTGATGCCATTTGTAATTAAGTTCCTGATGAGTTGGTAGGAAGTTTATGTATCCAGATTAACCGATCGTCGCTTTAATTTAGGGCAGTAGTTTTGTTTAAAGAACACTACTATCGATATGTTTAGCGATGTGGTGGGTGTAAAACGATAATGATTCAGGTAGTTTGGGTTTTTTTATAATTTTTTTTGACAAGATAGTTAACGTTTTTCTTAATAGAAATGGCGCCAATTTGTAACTTAGATATTTTACATTAAAATGTATCTTTCAAAAGATTAACGAATTTTTGATCAAACAAAATGCGGAAGACCAAAAACAAATCAGGGGGTGATTGATAAATATTCTAAATATTGGTTAAAGAGTTTTTTATGATTCTAAAGAACAAAAGTCCTTTAAATATGTAGAAATGTGGTTATGTATGTTGTCGTTTAAGCTCGTTGACAATAGGGTCGTGCTTCAAATTGTTATTAATGGTATATTTAGAAAGAAAAGGCTCTAATGTGTTACCTACTGTATCTGGGTTTTCTGAGAATAGATGAATTTATTAACGGTTAAAAAATTAGGGGTAAAATAATGGTTTCAAGTTAGTAGTTGCACATTAGTTGAGTAATCGAAATGAAGTTGATAAAGGCATACTTTTAGAATCTGGGGAAAATGTTAAGTTTATTTAAGGGTATAGGTTATAAATAATGGAATTATTCTGACGCAGAATCCTTTCTCTCAATGTAATTACCCCTATAAGTCCACTAAACCGCTTCTGTCTTGACAAAATCATGTACCTTGACTCTTCGAAGGCTCTAAGTGCAGCATGAAGCTAATTCAGAAACTTATACTCAGCTAGTCGATTGCGGTGAATGAATATCTAGCGAGCTGCTAATTTTTCAGCTATTGGAGAGAAGGAATTTCAGGTAAATTAAACAAAAATGACCCCGGTTGCTGTAAAATTTAATTAACAGTTGTTGGTTAAAGTGTTTTAAATAAATGGGGCGTATGTTTGGATATTGGATGACATAAAATCTAGGAATTATAAAACTCTTTTTCTCATTAGATGTGCGCTTTTCGATGTGAAGTTTAAACTTGGACGATCTTTTGATGAAAGCATAGCATGAAACGTGCTTTGAGTTATTGATGTATGAGTTGGAAATTCTTTGAAAAATGATAAAAAGATGGGAAGGATGTTGCGCCATAGATTATGTTAAACTATTTATATTGATATGTGCAAAAATGGCTCCCCTGACAAGGTTCAGAAGTTGGCATATGAACAATATCGATAATCGAGAGTTTACGTTATCTGACGAACAGTAACCATTCAAAGAAATTTATGACGGCTTTAGTTTATTTTGAGCAAAAAATGGGCTTGGTTATCTGTTAAAATCAGTCTCCTTGGAGTTGCCCGAATTAAAAGAAATTAAAGAGCCTAATTCATTCAGACTAAAATCGGAGGGTATATTCTGATAGGGGTTAAAAATTGTGCCAACATGTTTTATTGTAGTTTTTCAATCAAGAATATGCAAGTTATCACATGTACAGTTATTGCTGTGCCGTGTTCAAAACGTTGGTAAAACGACAGAAAAGCATTGAGAAAATTATTTCCAGAATTTGTCCCATTGATGACGTAATTAGAATGAATATGCATTTACGGATATGGTTAAGCTAGTATAAGTTTGGCACGGTCTACATATATCCATCTGTAGAAGTTCCAAGCATAACGCAACATCGATGTTGATTATAGGGCTTTTATGGTGTATTGTTATGCTATTTAGATTTGCTATAAAAGTTATTTATTTGAGATCAAAATTCACACATCCCCACCTACTCCAACTATTAGTCTGCGGAAAAGTAAAAGAATTATTTAGTTATTGTATATAAGTTTAATTATTAATTACCAAAGTTTTAACAGCCAATTAATTGCACGTTCACTGAGGGTTGTCATCAGTTTTTTAGCGTTTTTATGAAGTATAATGGACTGAATAAATGTGAATCACAAATGAACTCTCAGGTCTCGGTGGGTTAAAATAAAAGAGGCCTTGTACTTGGTGGTTAATTAAATGTTTACTACGTGTAAAAGACCGCCATCCGACTACGTGGCAAAGCTAGCATCGACTTCGAGGTAAGTACATTCCGATAATGTACAGCATAAAGGAGGATTATCTTATTATTGTGTAATCTTAGTTTATTTAAAAACTTTCAGATTTAAAATAATGGGAAATTTATGCAATCATGCTTTAAAACTTCAATAGTTAAAGCCGATGATTTGTGTAATCTACCTAGAACGCTTGTCTTGAAATCATTCTTTATTCATCTTAAGGTAGTTCAGTGAAGAATGCTGTTTTTGAGAGGCAGAATATTTTTTAACAAAATAATTGGCAGAAAGTCACAGAATTATACGTTTCTTTAGACTTCGCTAAAAAATTTTTGCATTGATATCATTATATTTCATCATGTTAACAATCTATAAGATTTTATATCATTCGGGATGTCTCGTTGGACTAGTTCATGTATTTGAGCAATTTATTCATCACAATCAGTACGTTTAACAAAATGAAGTGATTGGTACTTATATTTGTTGTTTATAATTGTATATGGTTTAGGAGGTCATTATTTAAGAAATAAACGACAATGATCGAATTCAACTTTTCAAATCTCCTAGAACCCTCTATTTTAGCCATTGGTCAAGGTATCAAGATTCGATCTAGGTGTCATGGTTTTAGATTAGGCTATACGTTGATCGATCGCTCTGTCAAATCATTTTTATACGTCAAAGTGATGAAGGTTACTGATCCAAGCATTGAGATAGCGATGCGCTTAGTTGATATAATTTTAAATTTATAAATCGTGAATAGGGGCCAAGTGGAAATTTAAAACAATTGTGAGATTGCGTATGTGGATCCAATATACAGCTCAGTTAATTTTGCCTAAACAAAAATCGAAAATTTTATGATTTTTTGGACAATTGGATATAATCTGGAATTATATTTATCGGATAGTTTCCAGCATGGCTTGGCGAAAAGCAAAATAGGCAAAGGAACTCAGTTTTTTGTTATTTTTAGAGTCGAAACGACAACCATTAATTAGTGATAGAAAAATAGATGTTGAGTGGGACTGAGAGGTGGTGAACATATGCTGGAATATCATTTCTCTTTCTAAAACGATCCGTGGATAAAAGGTGAAGTGTGTAGAAAGCAGAATTCAACGACAACAATATATTTTTGGCGCTGGGTTTTTGTGAGACGCCATTTTGTGAAATGGGCTACCAAATGGAAGATCGATCGCGGTTTTAACAAGATCAGATTCCTTTATAAGACGACTACGTGATATAATTAGGATATCCCATCAGTTGTATATCAGGATATTATAGGAACTAGAGTACCATATATTTAGAGGGTCATATTTAGGGTTATAAGATAAGGCGCCAGTATCTCTAGGTAATATTTTCTGGTTACAGTTCACTTAGTCATATTGCAGATAAGTATTAGACTAAATAAAACCTTTTTTTAAATCTGAGATCGAATAGCGTGACCATGCAGCTCTTAAAAATTTAATATACCTTAAGATATAAGCCCTCAGGTCATTTAATAAATGGTTTAATATAGGTTTGCTTATCATTAACTATGAACCTAATCAGACAACGCCTTAAGAAAAAAAACATTCTGCTGTTATTTCTTAGTTTATTTTATCATGGCTATCGCTTTAGGGTTGAACTCAAGTAGAGAATGATCAAAAACGGCAGAAAGTTGTTGACTACTAGTCTAGAAAGCTAATCGAAAATTAACCCTCGGTTATGCCTATCAAAACCAGAGTTTCTTGGCTTGGGTTAGGTGGTGTATTGTAGAAACGTTTTTCCCAAAAAACATGTTTCGGGTTTAGTTGTGACTTAGACGCCTTCTCAAAATTCGTATCAATTAATGCAGGAGAATGTCATAAGTTGAGGGGTCGATCAGTCACTTGCAGTAATGTCAGACCCAATAATGTAGCACTGCTATACGATTAAAAAAGGGACCAATGAGCCACCTGATGTTTAAAGGGAATTATGAATCAAAAAATATTACTATTTAAATTATTTCAAGAATGTAAGTATAATTGGGTCAGTTTTGCGATTAATTCATGTACAGAAAATGAAAAACCGAAAATTATATCATGAAGGAGAATATGAGAAATGTAAGGCAAAAAAGTTGTAGAGTGGGTACAATTGTTGACAAGTGTTATAACAGAAATTCCAGAGTTGACCGTTAATAACGTATCAAAATACTTTTGTAAAAAGAGAGACATTTTCTGAGAAAAGAGAAAGGCGTATGACAGCCTGATAATTTATCTGCCATAACAGGCCGAGGTATCAAACATTGATGCAACATAACCTACTTATTCTAACAGAACCTCGAATCGTGACACATGCGCGTCAGGATGCCGTTATGAAACGGTTAGACATAAATTCATTATGATAAACATTTTCATTTAAAGGGCTAAGCTTCTAAAGAGTAAAAGAAGAAAGTCGGATAGCTAATAGTTATCAATCAAACTCAATGCATACAAGATGCACAGGCACAGTACCAATAAACGAGACCCTTTAACATACATTTGATTAAAGTATGTATGATTGAGAGTAGACACAATCCCTAACCATTTTACATCGAATACAAGGAAAGTGATTGTGAGTTTGATACTTTTGAATTCCGTAAAATTCTTTAAGAATAAATTATTAATTGAGGCACGAATGCCAAAATGCAGCAAATTTTATGAAAATTTGGCTAGTATTCTACAAAGAAAAGATAATTACATATCCGTTATGGATAGTCTTAGGGCCTATCTTGTACCAAAATAATTTTTAGACGCTTTTGATTTTGAGTATTTTGCCAGATTTAGCCACGAGATAAGGTTATTTTCAAAGACCAAAAACCTTCTAGACGGAAGGATGTTGGGAACAGGATCTAATTAGGATAGAACATGCTTACTCTCGTACGTTTCGAGATTTTTCCAGTCATAACAGATATTCCTGATTAAATAACCAATCTTCTTAATGAGGCTTTACTTTCAAACAACCGATTTTCAGCCTGAAATTTCTCAGAATCCCCTTCTCAGCTTAAGTTCCGGTCATTGATTAGTCGTGTCATAAGTGCTGGGCGTACCGTTGGCTTGCTGAATTTTTTCGGTTAGTTTTATTCAGACAAGAAGGCAGTGTACTGTTATTTTTTGAATATATTTAACACGGAGATATATGATTAGTTGAGGACCAGAATTGATGTAAATTTTCATGGATAATTTCTTACGAAGGAAAGGTATCGAGACTTAAGATATCGGTTTGATTTCATCATCGATAAAATCCTTTCTATGATCTAATACAGCCTTCGATACCAAAATAAGTAATAATAGGCGGCACTCTACTTTCGGAGCTACAATCAAGTGTATTGACAGGTTTTTGATATTAATCGCACATAGTGACGAATATAGTGACATTATGATGATATTTATGGCGCGCTTCAAAATATTGATGATTATTTTAATGGTTATGGCATGCATTAATGATATTTGCTATCGATTCTTCGTGGAATATTTATTATCACTAGACTTAACAAACCACGTCAAAATATTTAGTAAATATCGTCCATATTTTCCAAAATATTAAAATAACGATCAGTATTACAAAGTGCGTCATAAAAACGTGTGTATGTATAACTAATAGTGTTTCGTTGTGCTATTATTACTGCAAAACCTGTAAATTTTAGCTTTGTGAAATGATTTTGCCTTAATTTTTACAATTTTAAATTTTAACAACTATAATTAGTTCTTTTCGGTATAAGGAAATATTTATGAACAAAATTAATTTTGAATGTGAGCTGAGGTAGATCGAGGATTCGATTATTTCTAATTTATGGATATTTAAATCGTGTATAAATAAAAAAGTTAAGTCATCAGGTGATCAAATTGAGGAGAAGGCAATATTAAACATTTTAGGCAATTTGTTACTGGCACACTGCAAATGGCATATTTATTGCGAAAAATAAAACAGCTGGAAATCAGCGAACAAAATATAAATGTATTAAAGAAGGAGTATGCAGGTCTGAGGAGTTTTCCATCTAAATTTTTGTTGTTGTTGAAATTTTGATAAGAAACACATTCTTCAGTTGTCGGAACAACATTATAAATTAAAATAATGAAAAATATTATCATACATTAAATTAATTTAAAATTTAGGCCAGAATTAAATCTAGTAAAGAAGTTATTTTGTAAATTTTGGAAAAAAACATGTTTTACAAAGAGTAGCAATACCTAAAATGTTTAATTCTGCTAGAGAACTTAATAATTTAATTGCTATTCAGACATTTACTTTTCAAAAAGGTAAACATAGAGGAGTAAAAAATATAACCAGAAATATTTAAGATAGTTTATTGAAATAACTGAAATATAGATTATTTTAACCATGAATTTAAAAAATGGCAATTTTGAGCCAACTGAATAGCTAGTGCGTTCCGTAAATTGGAACAGACCCCGAGAATAACATACATATTATTATGAGAAAATAGTTTGTCGTGCATTTTTTTCATTTCAAAACAATCCATATTTAAGATACATTCTCCTCACTTCTTTAATAATTCGCTTAAATTAGTAATTGTTGCAACCAAGTTATAAAGTAAAAAGTACCAATATTATAGGAGTTAACCTTTAACGACAGCCAAAAAACAAACAATTTCGAAGAAAACGAGTTGTACTTCTCATAAAGAATTCTATATTTGTTTTGATTTTTCGAATGAATATTTTATGAGAAATAACTAAAACCCTTTGAAAATATTTACACAAATACATTGTGGTTAGATGTACAGCAGTCCATACACCTAAGACATATTATAGGTTGTGTTGTCGTCATTGCACATTTCAATTAATTCTAACTAAATTGCAGATTCTGGTTTCTATGATCCCGCGTTTAAATTTTATTTATAAGGGTGAAATATTTGCGGATAATGCTGTTATAAAAGGAAATATATCATGGTGAAGCCTTAACTGCGTGTTATCCAAAAAGGTTAAGCATTAAATATTAGAAAATAGATAAAAAATTTAACTCTAATTAAATTAGGAGTTGTGAATTTACATCTAATATCCTAGATAACTAAGAGATTAGAATGGTTGCCCAGACACGTCAAATTAGGCGGTCAGCTTTTTCGATAATATTTGCGGCCTAAATATAACTTGCACAAATAACCGGTTGTGATCGGAATAGTTATTTTTAATATTGAAAATATGGGATCAACATTTTAAAGAGGAAATTGATTGAAATTCTGACCTCCACCAGATCACCCCATTCCTTAACAGTCAAAATCTTAAGGGACGACCTAGATTTTGGTGTTATTAAGGCTTCTCATAAACAGGTTAACGAGCGACTGATCATTCTTTAATTTAATGACGTTTGAGAATGTCATTAAAGGGCACTAGTTATGATATTTATAGAAAAGAATTTTGTGGCGTGGTTCTTTTGATAATGAAAGTGTTTGTAGAGGAGAGCTTGTGAAAAGCTGATAAACTTAATGAAAATCCGACTTCGTACGTGACCCATGTTAGGAATAAGAAACAATTGAGACCAGTGAATCTATTGATCATGAAAACTTCAGACGTTGTACGCCCTTACTAACAATTTTAACGATAGTGCGCAGGGATGTTACGAAAGAACAATGCTTAAAATGTAATAACTGTTGGACAGTTTGTTTAAGGGAATGTCAAACAAGGGTATGTAAAAGATATTTTAGAAAGCCATTTACTATTTTATTTTTTAATATAAAGGTTATGATTTCAATTATGAGAAAATTGAGATGGTGGTTAATTTATGAGACATTTTACAGGATAATATATGCATTTAGTACCAAAACGTATGGAATACAGTTGTAAAAGGGCAATTGGGTTCGAGCTCTTAACTCGCAGCCATAACGAGTTGTTTTTAAATAGGCAATAAGAGGCGAAAGATAAGTGATTATAGTATTTGTGAACGAGAAATCTAAACGTAAGCTGACAATTATTCAATGATGCTAGTGATCGCTCACAAATCTATGCAGATGTGAGGTTTCAAAAATTTTTCACTCAATTAATCGAAGGAATGAATACAAATTATCTTAAAAGCTTTTTAATTTTCATGAACATTACAATTAATAAATCAACTTCGCTCAAATATCCAAAGTTAGACGTGGTTGTGTCTAATTCTTAGTGTCTAGCGTATGTGTTAGCCTTTGTTGTCGTAATCAATTACATCATAACAGGGAGGGAGACATAAAAATGACTTTTGATTCTATCACAAAAAAAGTAAACATGAATCGGCGTGGGAGCGAGTGAAAATCGTATGCGATTCCAAAATAATGACAATGGATTGGTTTGAGCTCAGGAGCCTTTTCAACAAGTAATGATAGGATTATGTGGCTGAAGTAGTAATAGATTAGTAAGCAGACAAAACCCATGATTTCGTTTATGGATGGCTAATAAATGAACCGAAACGTTAAGCCATGTATACGAACATATTTAAATTTATTGTTTATTTCAAGTGACAATGTCAACTCTAATGTCATGTTTGTGGTAGGAAGGTTTAAATTATGATCAGATTAACAATGTCCTATGCCGACCATTTATCCTAGAGGCAACTCCTGGCATGGCAGCTTCTATAAATGAGTTTCTATTTAACTGTGGCAAATCATGAACCAGTATTAGTCTAAAAAACATTAGAACCAAAGAATAGCACAAAAACCTGGCGAACCTCGTGTGATCTATTAATTTAAAAAACGGTGATAAAAAAAGGACAAAAATGGGCACAATAATGAAGGTTGAAATTCAGTTCGTCTGTGAAGTGAATATGATCAACTAAGAACATGTATTTTTAAAAATTGTGTGCTTTATAGGGAAAGTTGGCGGAATAGTGTAATGGTATTTCGAGGGTATCTATTGAAACAATTCAACGATATAACACATTACGGTGTATAGATTTCAAGAAACAAACCCAAGACAAGTAGAACGGGGCGAATTTTGTAACGCAAACAGTGGAGATAATTGAGAACGAGACGTATTAATGCATGTTATCAACACACAATAAACCTCAAAACAGAAATCGCAAATCATTCATCATCTCACACTTATCAATGACCATAAATCCTAACTACTGTGTGGTATTGTGGGTGAGGTTATGAGATTTGTATAGAAGATAAAATGATCAAATCCTATTTAATTCTATAATTTGAAGATATTCATGTCGTAACTCAGTGGACCATAGATACTCTGCCGATTATCGTTGATGATATGTGGGACATTGAGACGATTCGTGATATAGAACTGTTTGAGGCAGTATCTTGTATCTTGAGTGATAATCATTTGATGGGTCACATTGAGTTTCAGTTGATACATGATTCAAATATTTTGATAGATAGGTTGGTCGTGTGATTATAAACATGTTTTTCCATGGTTTATTCAAATAGTATATCCATTCGATTGAAGAAAATCTTGAATAAGTATAATTGAGGATCACGTATTGAAATTTTTTGCGAGTTCAAGTTTTTGTTGATGTTCGTCAGGTTTTTGAGATTTTTGAATAACAATAGGGATTATCAATGTATAAAATAAAAAAAAATGATGGCATATAATTGGCTGGTCTGCATTGTGTGGCGTAAAGTCATGCCTGATGATGAATAATGCAGTAGCGTGTTGAGTGGTATGAATAAGTCATTTTTTCGATTGGTGTTAGGGTAGAATCCGAGTGTATTACATATCTAAATAATGAAATATCATATACCAAATATTATAAAACATTAGTAATTGCAACGGTGGCAAGAAGGCCTGTGGATCCTTTAACCGATGGGCGTAGGAACATGTTACAATTTAATACATCTAAAATAGAAATATATGCTAATAATTTTTTAAAATAATGATTTATTTGGTTAAAACGTGTGGCTATTGATAATAAATTATTCATTTTTAAAACATATATCTAAATGAAATATGTTTTAACTACATATTAAAAACATATCAAAGGTAAAAAGGATCATAAGAGTAGAGAATCGTTTTGCAGTTTTTAAAGTCGAACTCGGACAATGAGTAACTTTAATGAATCAAATTATACAACTCGAGTTTTTACTGGGATCGATGATCACCATTATCAAGCTAAAGAATGAGTAAACCTCTTAAATGATGAGTAAAACGAATTTTTGATATTATCGGCTAGTAGGTCTACCCCCAAACGTCAGGTAAAGGCAAAATTGAAATAAATATTTATCTGCTCGATACGAACCAATATAAGAATAAGTTGACTGCGAGTGATATAATAAATCGTTAGATTTTTATTAGATGGCCAAGAAATTACATTACAATAATTATAAATTAGTCATTTATGCATACTTAACTGTTGGACTAAAATGTGTGGTTATTCTGAATCGCAGAAGTTGTAATCTGGATTATGGGCTCTTATTGGTTGATAGTTTGGAACAACTATTAAGAGTGGGAGGGGTCTTTTGGATTATTGACGAGAGGTCGTCTGTGTTTCCTACTTGAAAGTGTGAGAATATCCACGTGGGCATTTAAAAAATTTATCAACAACTTGTGTTTCGGATTTTAATATGCCATGTAAAAAAAGTGTTGCAGTAGAATGCTTATTACATAATTTGTTTAATAAATGTATTTTTGAATAAAAGAGTTCACGGGTATCTTCAAATACATAAATGATATATCGATGGTGTATATTTAAAATTAAAGTTATTTAATGATTCCAAAATTGGGATAAAAGTTGTTTATGGTAAAAAGAATGTTAATGTAAGGCTGACTAAATTAAAAAAAATTGTCAGAGAGTTATTTTGTAGAAAGTTAAAAGAAGTAGGTCTCAGAGTTGTATACCGAATGTCAATAAAATGGGATCTTTTATATTCATTATCGGTAAGACATACAATCTATCTAATTAACGTTGTTAAAGGTATAGGTGTAATTGTTTGTTGTAAGTAAAAATGTTGATTCGTAAATCAGAAAATCGTGACACTGTTGTGTTTCCGATTTGAACCACTTCAACCATATGGTCATGAAAAGAATAACGAGACATAAGCATAGGTGTAAGGTTGGATTATATCAACCGGGAGATTGAATGATAGTCTGAATTAGCCCCAAGAATTTAGCTGCGGTGATGACCGTTCTATCTATGTATTCGAATTGTTAAAAAATTACTGAATCAACCAAAAAAAGAGGGATCATCGCTGAAGATATAAAAGATAATAGTACTTATAGGAAAATGGTTAGAAACGAGATCACATGTTGTTTACGAGTCGTAAATATTGAAGATTTTGGGCGTTTTAGAATTGGGTAGATGAAGAATATTGGCCCAAATATGAGCAGTTATCGCATTAAACTTATGATTCATCAACTTATACAACCTTCTGGTATAAATCATGAGTATATGGACACCAATTGGATGCTGTTTAATGACAAACATGCAAAGATTGCATTAAACGTTTACAAAGCTGCGTGCTATTGTATGCCATAATCAAGAAAAATGATATCGTCGTAAAAAGAGTATTTGATTTGAGAGCTTAATATTTGATGTACATGAAAAGGGCTTGAGGGATTATTAAATCGGTGAATAGTCGTACCGATTATTAGTGAGGAAGAATAGTGGTTTCAATCAGAATTGCGAAGGTTTTTTTAATTTAATATTCATTGTGTATATAATTGAATGTGACAATAATTTGAAGGAAGATAGCAGCATATTTTGTTATCGATTATTGGAACAAGAGAAAGATTCGGAAAGTAGCCAAATATTGCAGGTGTTGTTGTCTTCAGTGGATTCGAAAAAATGTCTTCTTACTACGTTCAATGGAATGTAATCGTTGAGATAATATCGTATGCTCTCGTGGATATTTTGTGCACGTGAGGAAAAAAAGGTTTTTGATGATAGGGGGTAGGTGTGCATTGATTATAGTTTATGTATCCATATAAATTTTAATTGGGATGTCGCGTTGATCGACTCGGCTAAAAAAGGCTTAGTTACAAGACCAAATATTCAAACTGTCAAATAGAGTGAGAATGTTTGAGTCAGGCCAATTTAATGTTAGCCTAGTATCAGAAGGAGAAGAATCTCGAATTAACGAACGTAAATATTATTGGTGCCAAAGTAAGTTGAGTCATTTGGACCATTCAGGGGATTGGCACAATATCGAGTAACAGGTATAACCGACACAAGATGATATGCTAGGCTGATTCCTTGACTGATGAGCCTGTGATCAATTCTCGTATTTTTTACTACTAAAATGTTTTGAGGATGAATAGATTTCATATATGTTGACAAAATATCAAAGAGCCGAGCCATAAAATGTAGTTTTACCAATTTCGGTTAAGTTAAAATGTTTGAAAGGGGTGCAAAACCAATGCAATCGAGTTATATTAAAACACCTAGTTCTCAAAAATTGTATTGGGATGAATAGCAGATGTTTTGAATGTTTAAGATATTGGGAAAGAGGATTGCAATGATCATAAAACAGTCACAGCATTTGACAATGATGGTAACATTTTGTCACAATCAGTATATAAAAATATTTTTAAGAATGGGAGTATTAGGATGTATGTGAGCAATTTGTTTAAAAATGATAAAGTTCAGAGACATGAATATAGAAGTGTTACTAGCGAGTTGTATCGAGTAGTGGTAAAAAATAATTAACTGACGGTCAATAATTATCAACCAATGTTACTTTATCATGCCAACACTGCATTATGATAATCATTATCTCATTTATCAGTTTTTAAAGAAAAATGGTTACTAGTTAAACCCGTCTAATAGGACAATACAGTCAATCATTAATAAAGTCAGAAATGCCATGTGGGTAAGTGATCAAGTCCAGTCCACGCATTAACATGTTCTTATAGGTTCTATATCACCATTTGAAAAGATGAGATTGACTCAGAAATTCCAGAAAGGTTCAGTGTTTGTCGGATCAATTTAGAGAATGAAGACAATATGGGTTGATGTAATTCGAAACGAGGCGCAGACAATGATTTGCGTAAAAAATTAAATAGAAATCGAATACATCGGTACTATCAATGACAGAAAAATACGGCACCTGGTTTGTTGGAAATTTTATAGGTAAATATTTATGTAATTAGAATATAGATTTTTCGTATCTTATTACCAAATATCAATGTTCAACGTGGTAAGTGATAAAATCTTAAACGCTTTGACGATATATAAATTCCAATTTGTGTTAAAACAATAAAAAAGCGAAGTATGTTTTTTTGAATCGGGTAGATGCAAGTTGAAATCTTAGAGCGCCAGAAAATATGTATTCTGATATTTGTCTTCCTAAAAAAACAGGTGAAATTTTATGAGATAGAAATAATTCAAGATGACGATTAGAATGGAACTGAAATGAATATAGGTTATATTGAAAAAAATAGGTCAAATCATTACAGATAATAATAAATAACCATACATTTGTATGATAAAATCATAAAATATAGTAGATATTGTAAATATAGATCATAAATCCGAGGCAGTAAACAAGAAACAGGGAAAAAATTATTCAACATTATAGCCGTTTTACAGTTATAACATAAGACGAAGCGCCATTTAATTAGACATGAATACGTTCGGAAGATAATAATCTCTGGTCATAATCCAATGGTAACGAAAAGTTTTGCATAAATTTATGGAATCAATGTGGTTCGAGGCGAATTATAGCGAGATGAAATATTATAAACTTGTTGCAATTATTTATATTCCGATATTTTCAAAATTGTGATGGCAAATTGTTGAAAGACAGTTGTAAGGTTTCGTAAGAATATCAACAATTAAGTGAATATAGGTGGGTTGAATCTTGAAATAACCGGATACAAAACTTTGGCACCTCCACAACTGAAGGTTCATCTAGCTTATTAGGAGCCAATTAACAAATGAGAATGATTTAAAATATTCATGGATATCGAATGGCACCATAGTAAAAAATGACAGAGAAGAACAAAATGTATGTGTCAGCGAATAATGATCACAAGTTGCAGGGTTAATGATCGGATGGTAATGGCTGCAAACATTGATAATCCCTGTTGGAGATAAAAGTGTGTTGACTAATGATAAAACGTTATGTGAAAAATTTCAACGTGTTTGAAAGCGTTCAGTTGTGATGTGATATTATTATTATTATGGCTAAATAGTTCAAAAGTTGGGGCAGATAATTAAATGATCGAATGCTTCCAAGTCAATTAACGCGTGGGTTTTAACAAAATGGGCCAAATTTAGGAAATGAAAAAATAGGTGGATGTGAACGTAGGCATAAGCTCCTCATTAATTCAGAGCGATGAGAAGTTTGTCAACGAGTAAAGTAGGTTCAGAGAATGAACAGATGGAAATTCCTAAAAAAGTTGGTAGTTGTCGAAAACGGGCCTCAATATACAATGAAAACCAGACAACAATTGTGAAGTAGAATAGCTCTAGCCATAAAATTATATCATGTATGAAATGATAGCGACGAGAGACCTGGAGTGGAATGCAACAAGAACATGTGAAATTAATTTAAAAATAATTATTTAATCATAAGCGGAACATATCGAAAAGATATAAAGTGCGATCCCATGTCTGAGAGTTGAATTGGATGTTCGTCGTAAACATGAAACTTCGATATGAACAAAAAATTATCAAAACTATGACTACTTGTAATGAAGGTATGTGAATTTATTCCCCGTAGAATCGATGAGAGGCTCAACTAGGTGTGAGAACTACAATTCGCTCTACCAACAGCAAACCACACACGTCCAATATCCAGCCGTTTTTCGTTTTATGGTTATGGAGCTTATTTACAAAAATTACAAAGACAACACTAAAACCTCAGAATCAGTGATAAAAAGACTGAACCCAATCAGAGATTAAAATAAACAAATGTTTTGCCACAAGAAACTTTTTTTAGATGAATGAACGGGATCGAGAACTATAAAATAAAAAGGACGGTGATAAACGATATGAATCTTTCGCTTTTCATTGAGGATCAGCAGATTTTATATTTGATTAGCTTATCAGCATATCAAAAGATAGGTAAAATTTTAACATGATATTGAGATTGCATAAAACAGAAAATCAGCTATTTCCGCTTTATTAATTGATCTGTAATTGGCATGGCGAACATGAATTAAGTAAACACGATAATGGTTTATGGATAAAAACTGAAGCTGTTTCTAATTTTTGATCGTTCCGAATAAAATGAAACAGAAAAATAATGCATGGAATGGTTGAGGTAGAAATACAAATGGTTTAGAACATTCATAAATTGCCATTTATGAGCATGCCTAAATTAGAAAATGATCAATTAACGCTTTAATATCGTGGCTTAAAAATGAAAGGATGAATTCTGTGTATTTGGTGAATAAAACGAATTTGATGAGATTGAATATGTCCGATCCATTAATATATTTTAAATCATAGCCAAGGTTCAACTAACAATATATGACATTTATTAAGGTATGATAATAGTGGAAAAGTTGAAATTATACAATATACATATATTAAAACTGAGCATTCGTAAATCAGACTCAACAAAATTACATTAGAAAAAAGTTGGTAATGAGAAAAGAGCTCGCCAGCAACTTTTCAGTTTGCTTAAGTAACAAGATTCAACAATTAGAATAAATCCAGCTAATGACATTAAACAAATAGATTACAAGACGGTTTTATTGAAATTTTTATTGTCAATTTGGAAAATATAAGATAGTTCGCAATGCAAACTGCAATATTTTAAATGCACTTGTTTACAACTACGGAGTATGCTCTCGATAATGATTATGAGTATAATTATAATGACGAATTCAAGAGTCGTATGAAAACATTTTTGAGATCGCCTGCAATGAGTAATAAAGTGAAGGCGTTATATCTTTCAGTAACGAGTATTAGGGCACCATAAAGGTTCATTTTTTAATTCTAGATAAAAGGGCTTGGGTTATCGGAGTTAAATGTGAATAGACATGCTTATCATATTTTAAAAATATAACCAAATTAATCAAATCGAATTTCAAGCTACGAAAAGAATTTGTGATTCATTACCAAAAGAAAATCAGATCAAATATAAATATCATCAAAAGAACAATAGCATTGCCATGAAAATAATAAATCATTTTTACGATTCGCTTTAAATTCTTTTGATAAATTTAGTACAAATTAAAGTGTCTATGTTGGATTAGATTTCGTTTGAGTTGACCAAGTGAATCTTTAGGATGTCTTAATGAATTCGGAAATGGAGAATGAGTGGTTAAACTTATACTTATTGAGTATATGTTGAGATAATTGGATTCAATCTTAGTTGGAATGGTATTGGTTTGGTAGAAAATATAAAAAATTCGAATAAATAGAAGGTAATCTAAGTTTAGAAGAATGATCCTGATTCAAAACAAGGTTAATATGTAAATAATTTTGACGAGAGAAAAAAAATTCTGGTTTACAACTTCTTCAAACAATATCAGATAGAAAGAAGTTGTGTGTGAGTGTTTTAGTGAAGAAATAGTAAGTCTAAAGGATTGATGAGACAAAAGCGCGACCATCTAAACAGAAGTCACCGGTTTAGAGGACTGTCAAAATATTATGGTAAACAACTATTTGACGTTGAATATTGATTGAATTCGTACGAGGCATTAAAATATCGAGATATCATAATAATAAACGAATTGATGGATTTTAAATAAATTTTATGGCCGAGAAAAGGACACCGCAGTATTCCTCAGTTAATTTATCGAGTATGTATAGCTTTGAAATTGCAAATTTTTTGTCGATTATTTTGACGTTTGAATATCGAATTCGGAACAAGCTAACGATGATTAAAACAGTTGAAAGGTTAGCTATTTAAGCCAGTTACTGTATCAAATAATCAAGATTGATTAAAAGAGAACCGATGGGGGGTATGATTTCATGATATGCGAATTTAGAAACCCTCCAGCAGTTGATGAAAACGTTTACAACATTTCAATCAAACAATTCGTCTTGGTATTTAATTATCGAATAGGAAATGTGTTACGTTCATAAACGCACGAATTCAGATAACACTCAAGACTAAATCAAGTAGAAATTAATAAACGCAACAAACTAGAACTAATAATTTAATTGAGTTTAAAACAAAGATAAACAAATAATAATTAAATCAGAATGATTTCGTCTGGATGGTTAATATTAACCATATTAGCTCAATGAACAAAGGGCAAGACGATTCTGTTTATCATAACAACCTCGTTTATGTAATGTCAAAAACATAGCTGACAACGAGATAGTCAGAGTTGATCAAAATAATCCCGGGATAATGTTGAGCTTTATCAATAGCGTCGAAAGAGTATATAAAACCCTCGGCGGATAATTAATGCAGTTTCAAACGGTTCGTTAACCAGAGAGTATAAAGGCCTCGTGTACATATTTGATGCTTATATAGACCCCGGTTATCAATAGGGTGGTTCATATAAATCGTGTTTCTAAATTTAATTTGATTGTATTTATTATTTGATGCCATTTTCAAAGTATATTCAAACCTAAATTAACTTAAACATACCGATTACCGAATTATTGTTTGATATTTTTCAGTTGTTCAAAGTTAAAAAATGTCAGGTTTCGTTGGACTTATTCAAGTTATTCTTCATGTACAGTAAAAATAAAACCATTTTTCAATAGCGTTCTTCTTTTTTCAAATTGTTTAAATCGACTCGAATAGATAGTTTTAATATACAGAAAGATAGTAGTGTTACATTAATAAAAGCTAGTCTATAATTTGTAGAAACTTGCATCAAAACTCGTTTAGGTTTTACGCAAGTTAGGTTTCCCGATTATACTTGGAAAGAAGTTAACGCAACTAATTTTTAGATATCTAGCAGGGGTATCGATCATTATCAGAATCCCAAAACAATAATTTGACGATTGATCATTTTCCATATGTGATAATTTTGTATTTTAATCCGATTACTTCAATAAAACTTGTTGAATAAATATTTTGAAATTCAGTCGAAATTTTGTGAGACTATATAAAAATGTAACGATCCGATGTTAACTTATTTTGATACCGGTGAAAAATATTCGAAAATAACATGAAACAATAATTACATTATTTCATATTTATCCTAAATTATGATAAAATGTTAATACTAAGTTACCAATTTTGCTATAATGTTGACGTTTCAGTTATTTCAGTTATGTGGTGAAATAAGCGTTCAAGTATATTCGTAAATATTGTTTATCACAGTTTAAACGTTTAAAACAAAAACTTAGACATTTATATTTTAAGTTTTAGTGAAAAAAGTGTCAATATGGACGTGTGCGGTTGTTACCTTGTTGGTAGTTTTGTGGTCGTTGATAAGGTGGCCGCGTCCCTCTTTGATCTCCATAGGCATAAGGCGGAGGGTAAGATGCCGGGTTTTGATACTGCGCGCCTAAACTTGCCTGATTTTGGTAATAACTATAGTAGGCATTTGATTGAGGGTAAGCCATCATTCCCGCAGAACTGGTTGGATAGCTACTGTAGTCATAAGAAGGTTGAGGGACACCTATTAAGAAGAAAGAATACTTTGTACGGGCGGTGGCGCCTGAAGTGGCGGGGTATTGGGTGGCCGATTTTCACGCGGGCGCGGCCTTGGATTGCTTTTTCCAGGATATTTAGGGATTTGGGAAGGAGGAGCCCCAGTGATTGGAATCCCCGCATCGGCCTTTTTTATTTCACATCGTTTGTTTTTGATTATAGGGTAACGAATTTCGGCCATCATCTTATCCACAACGTGAGGATTATCGAAAGAAACGAAACAAAACCCACGAGGCTTTCCAGTTAGTCGATCTTTTTTGATAATAACCTAGGGTTAATTGACAACCAACTTCTTTTACTGTACCCATGTAGCCATACTTCTCGTTAAAAAAATCAGTAAGCTCCTCCTCAGTTATGTTATGAGGGAGTCCACCGAGAAAAATTCGAGGGGTTTTTATATGTAGCAACGGGTCATCTATTTCTTTTGGAAGAGCTCTCTTCACGTCGAGATCACGTCCGTTCAAACTATGTTTTTCTTCCATAACGATGCGGTCCGTTATTTCTGCTAGTTCGGGGGTCACAAAACCGAATCCACGATTTTGGGTGGGATTCACGTTGTCCTTCATGAGTACAATGTCACGCATTTGGCCAAACTTCTCGAAGTAGCTCTTGAACTCCTCCTCGGTGGTGTTTTTACTCACATTGCCTACGAATATCTTGCAGAGAGTGTCATGGGGCACCGCGTTTGTGTTTGGTGTTGTTGTAGTTGCCATTTCTATATAACTGGCCATTACTTACCTTATCAGAGTTGAAAATCGCGAGATTGCGCAACTGAAATTAACCGCAGCTTTTTAACACCGCCGACGCGTCTCCCATTGAATCTCAAACGACCGCTTTGTTTTAAAAAAATCATTTATTCATGTACTTTTCAGGACATCTCGCCAGAAACTATCAGGTTGTGCGGCACTGCATCTCCTAACAATATTCCGATGCGGAGTATCCCGACCAGTAAATCGTTGCATTGAGAGTGTCCTAAGTTGTTATAAACATGCTTGGGAGTCGCTTGACCGATTATAAATACGAGTACAGTTCAATGGATCGTACGTTTATCAAGGGTAAAAAACGGGCGGAGATTAACGCCCAATCACTGAGTTGTGACTTTTTCCATTTATATCACAGCATCCGATAGAAGAATGCTCACATTTTCTCGTTTCACAGATATCCTGTAAATATGTAGGACCTGCGCACATGGATTTTTGATCGAAAATATTCATACAGTAATCGACTAATATGTTCCCAATAAGTCTTGCCCACAGTTTAAATTGTTAAATCATTTTTTTGCATTTTCATTATTTATTCGTAAATGAATAATAGTGGGCGTTCCAAACCCGATGTGGGGCTCAAAGAATTAGAAAAAGGGCCAGTATTTGCGTTCCTAATAATAATATTAAAAATCATCTCACTTTTTCGTGTTTGTTTTCATGTTGGCTACAAATCAGTATCATGTAATAAAGGTGGGATTATTGCGTGACATCTTATGTGGTAAGCGTCAAGAAAATTGTCGCTGTTCAAGTAAGTGGTCTTCCCGGAAACGATTCTCAGGCGCGTAGTTACTATAAAGCATGCTCCGTGAATTCTACCTGGCAGCTTTCCCTTGTATTAGTATGCTGTTAGCTTACATTAATTTTGTCACAATACCCTAGATGCGAGCATGTTAAAATTTGACCTAGTTAACTAACTTGTAATCAATTCACGACATTGACACATCATAAGGGTAAGAGAAGCGTTTATATTAACTTATCGCCCTTTCCATAATCCAGGAAAACGGTCATGTCACGAAAATGGGGCTATTGAGTAGCATGGGAATCGATTTATAATCGCCATTAGCGCTATGGTTTATCTCTTTGTCTGAATCCGGATGGATGAATCAAAATCCGCAAATTAAACAAAACCATGTAACTGCATCAGTATTGTTGACAATGGTCCTTGTCCGATTGGTTAAAAAATCATATCGTGGGAGACCCACAAAAAGAAGTCAGGATGCCACATACCAAGAATGCTGTTCTCGGTCACTATTGAAATTCAAAATCGTTCTCATTTGGATTGATGTGATCCCAATATTAAGAGAATGGCTTAAATTACAATTCCCATGACAAAAACAGAAAATTTTTTTGAGTTTCAAATCATACCTAGTCAACAATATTCGACAGCTCTTTTACGATGATTACTTATGAGTTTTTTTTTGAAATTTACCAAATCTAAAAACAGTAAAATCAACCGATTGAGATTTAATAGTTGTATTAAGTTTATACCCGATTCGCCATTTAGCTTTAAGACAAAAATGTGACAAGGGCTGTCAATCTTGAAACACCAAACTATTTAGATAATCGATTTTGAATTAATGCGTCCCTTGAACATTGATTATCATATAATTGGCTGGTATAGCACCACTTGACTTTGCTATGTAGGCGCTCGCCTTTTGCGATTGAATAGAACAGTTGAATCACTACAACACGTATGAGCGTGATGTAAAATTTACATAGTGGCGGTGGCCTTCATCCGTTTACCAAAAATACAAGAAATGAATGCTTATAATTCCAATAATCCAATAGTAACCACCCCAAACTTCATTGCTGGTTTTTGGCAGTGTTTTAGGTTTAGAGCAAAGGTATTCAGTTTGAGGCATGTGAAGAGCTTCTGGGGAGGCCCGAAGCATAAAAATGGTTGAAAACCTCTGCTTTAGGGGATCCAATCTAATTCAAATGGAGATCGATAATAATGTCAAAACAGTTATAAATTCCCTATAAAACTGAGTATCCGCTGGATCAAATGAATAGTCTCGAGAACCAGGATTTTGTGTTATCTATTTTTGAACATTGCAAAATTGCTTCATAAATACACGATGAATAGTTTTATCATCCGATTTCTGGGCTCAATCAAATAAAAGGTTCCACTTCAGTAACGCGTCGTGCTCATGGAAATATCGCTGGTCCATTTGTGACACCGATTCATGAACGGTGTAAACCACTTTCATGGGATTGTGTTCATCCTAAGAAAAAAGGTTAGATGGTATAGTTTGTCGAGATACAGAACTATATTTTAAATTATCTAGAATTAGGAGTTTGCAGAAAAGTGAAATCATAGAGAATATAAAATGGTAGTTTCCATAATAATGAATGTCTGCCGGTTATCATTTTCCTTAAAGAAGACAAATACCAGCAATATTCACGGGTCAGATACTCGATAATTTTCCAATCGATATCTCATAACAAGAGAGCGATCATCTATCATCCAAATTCCTGATTTCTGACATTTTAATGTCCATATTCGTTTCAGAAAGCGAGCTCACCAGATTCCCCGAGCTCTTAAGCCTCTAAAAGCTGGTAATCGTCAAATAATATCATTTGACATTGTTGACACAAATGGACGATTTTGGAGTGTTCTGCATATTTGAAACCCTCGCAGCTACACTAGAAGTGCATACAATAATAATTATCTTCATTCAGACCAGTGAACAGTATGATAATCAAAGTTTAATAGTCTTTGTTTATCATCTTTTTGCGTTTTTGGAGGGTCATCGAATATACCCATGGATCAAAACGTCAAACGCCGCCAAACGTCTGGAATAGAAAAAACCATTGAGTTTTTCAGGTGCTCGTCCTTTCATTTATTTTTAGCTTAAGCCGGCCCAGTCACTCTTTTATTTGGATCACTTATCAGCCGATTACTAACCTGGCAACTTTTACCATTTTAAATTAACGGTTCGTTTGACAGAAAAAAGGCGGTAACGATGATTTACTATCCTCGTTAAACATCCACGGAATTGACTAATAAGCATGAATACGCCCGTTACTTGAGATGAATGAGCATTAAGTTGCAAGATCCATAATGGTGTTTGATAATAAAATACCCATCTATCATCTAACCACATACTTTACCCACTAGGTTTGTGTAAATTCCTTGTATGGATCTCAGCCAGTTGATTGTCTGTATTTTTGGAAAGTATTCAAACCAGAAGTCAACAATAGATAACTACTTAATTTATTCATTAATTTTTTTAAAAACGTTCTTGGTGCATCAAATATTCGAAAAGTGGTCATCAGTGTCAGTTTTCCACACTATTGAAGAAACTGAAAATGTTAGATAATAGTTAACTCAGAACAATCAACTCAAAACATTAGACTTTTGCTACATATTTCCTACATTTGTAGCTAATTTTCTTGATTCAAACCCCTGTATTATTTACACTAGATTCAATAATCAAGCATTCTTTCATCCCAAACCCGAAGATAGAAAAAACTCCACACACTTCCATATTCAATTTTTAGTTTGAACAGGTTTATATTTTTGTTTGAAGATACATTCATTCTTTTTTGATATTATATCCGCAATATTCATCAATTAAGTTCTTTAAACATCATCGATATTATTCATGTTTCCAACATCATTTTACGAGGTTACCAGAAAATCACGCTACGTTCTGTTTTTTGAATATAATTTTTGTTTGTTGATGCAATTCATTGAAACTTTATAAGAATAAACTAGTTACACGGGGAATGTTTGCAGACAGAAAAACGACTCCAACTGTACGAAATCGGAGGTTTAATTACGGTTTTAAATGGAAATTTCGTAGTTTTTTATGGAATTTTGCTGATTTATTTTGAATTATGTAGACGCACAGCATTTGAATATATTCATTAAAAATTAGAGACTGGCACAGAATTGAAAAATTGAGAACAAGTATGCAAGCGCTCGATTGAAGTTATAAAAAATGCAATTTTTTCTAATTTGTAGTTGATTAGGGTATTTTCATTTTAAAAATTAGAAATAAAGGTATATATACGAAGATTGAGTAATTACGGGTAATTTGTATATTATTCTATTTATTATTTCTTGTGTTTGGTAATCAAAATTTCTGAAATGTTAACATGATCATTCTAGACGCATGCAGGATTCAATGACAGAGTCAATGTAATGTGATTAATAATATGTGCAAATTTAAGATTCAGTGGATTTTCTGAGTATCTAGTTGAAGTCTTTTTTAAATCCAGTACATAATCTTTTTTACATTTGAGAAAGTAATGAATTAGATTAAAACAAAAAAAATAAATAGAGCTCGATTGTTGTAATAGATATCATATCTTTACGCGTGATTTCTTCCTGTGGGGCATTGAGAAAGCGAATTTATCAGCATAACCCAAAAACTAAATAAGATAAGAGTTCAATTCTTGAAGAAGAATTTCCTTTAATTAATTCAGAAATGATAAATAGTGTCATTTCAAACTTTTCAGTCCGTCTTCGGCAGGTAATAGCGGTTAATGGATCCCATATACAGTGAATTTGTTTCTAAATAATTTGAAATATATTTTCTATTCATCGTTTTAAAAAAAATTTTAACATTTTAAATGTGATGACTAAATCGTTTATAAATTGGGATAAATTGGCGTGCTTGCAGAATTTACCTCAATTTTCGAATGCTGTATTATCAGTTTCCAGTTTTTGATTTAATAACTATTCATATATAGAGCGGCTCATATAATTTCAAAAAAACAAGCCAAATTCTGTTAAAACTACGAAATTCCATTTAAAACCGTAAATACATCGTCAATTTCACGCATTTCATGTACAGTCAACTCTGGTTAAGTGCATAGCCTCGGGACCGGCAAAAAAGTCACTTAACCGGAGTGTGCGTTTATCCGGAGTTGACTGTACCATACTTTCCAGTTTATAAGCCTTTTCGGTTTTTTCACAAGATTTGACCTCTGCGGCTTATATAACGGTGCCCTCTCTACATCGGAAAATGGGGTAGTTTTTCTGTGTAAAAAAATTCTATCTTGTTTATACTTACAAGATTTTAATGAATTAAATCCACATACAAAAATTTTATTCAAAAAAATAAAATGTAGCGTAACTTTTTGGTATCCTATATTGGGATTCGATACTTATTTGAGGTTAAAGAATGATATTTTCAGCGTAACTGTACCATGTTTTTAAACCATGCTTTTAGGAAAACTAGATTTATACAATATCTACGGAACCTGAACTTTATATGATAACTTTATATAATAGCATAAATGTAATTGATTTTCTTAGTTTTAAAATTTTATTCTTAGTGAACCGTTTTTACAACTGAAACAGGTCCGGAAAAGATGATAAGATCTAGCCTATATGACAGATTTTTTGTGATGTATCTGGATAATGGAGCGATTTCAGAATCGCCTACAGTAGGAAACGACCAAGCAACGATAATCAGAGTATACGTACTCCAAGTACATCAAAAAATTTTAATAACGTGTAAAATTATAGAGATTTCTCACTGTTGGTTCAAGAATATCCAGACTGATTGATGATTTCAAAAAATTTAAGATTGTGCTAACTTTATTTCCAAGTGAATACCACTATATCTCCACAATGATAGGAGATGACAAAAATGGTACTGAAACAATCGGTGGTCTCTGAAATATACAGTGATGGCTATTTAAATTCTTGGTTTCTCAAATGAGTTTCCATAAAGTTATTGAACTCAGCGTGTATGGTTTAATGATCGTTGGTGCTTTTTAGGTTTCCCGACATTTTCACATGCAATTAACTGCGTTTAAGCACGAGAAGACTTCGAGAATTTATACGATAACTTTTCCACCAACATTTAAAAGTTACTAACTTACACTGATTTACTACTTAGGAATTGTCTCCATGTTTCACGCCATTTAGGTTTATTGCTATTAAAAACTGCCGAATTCATGCATGGTAGACAGCTTCCCTCTCTCATCCTTGTTCGCTCGCGTGATAGTACCACCGCTCCCACATTGTGATAAATGTCGAAGTGTATCAAATCTTAGACGAAAAAACAACTGAAACGTGAAACCGGCTAATTTTAATTACAGCCTTGTTAAATATCATTATTTGAAAACCTAATAAAAATAAACCCTTTTCTATCATAAATTTTTTGAACATAGGATATGATTGAGTTCCCATACTGATTAGTAATTGAAAGAGTGCTCATATCGATGACATGAAATCTCGCCAGTTGGGTTTTCGATAACCATTGAAGGTCAGTTTATTATTCCTAAAACAAGGACCACAATGAATTGGTTCAACTAACTCGGCACTTCAGCACTCGCCTTTGAGTAACTAAAAATCGTGTCATCCATAGCAGGGGTCAAACTAAACGAGATTGGATGGAAATTCTCTACTTTGGAAGTGTATCACTTCGTGATTCGTTTCGTTTTTATTTTGATTTTTTTTTGGCTTGGTACACATCATGATATTGCAAGGAACCTCGGCAGTATAATTAACGGTATGGGCATTACCGTGTCGACTTTGATGTACTTTGAAATCAAAAACCATAAACTACCACCAGAATGGGAGCTAGTTTTTGAATCCAATCCCATCAATAACAGACTGTTTATCATCGACTTCTTCACAATGACTGCTATTCAATAAACTTTGATTAATACCGCAAACCATCATTGACAACAAGCATAAATGTTGTATCGTCATTATATTTTGGAGGCATAAATTTGAAGTAGAAAATCGATGACCGCAGACCACCAAATAAAAATTATCAATAAATTGAAAGTAAAAAATGGATGATATGATAAATACAAAGATAAATTATAGAAAATATTCCGGAACAACGATCCCTCTCGGTGACGCGGATTCCGACTAGATAAAATGACGGAATTACCACGTAGGTTGATTCAAACACGATAAACTGTTGATTTAGCTGATCGTCCAGTTTGAGGATAGCGGCAACATTCCCGCACCGATAGCAGTAGTTCGGGGCTGACCATACAGTGAGACAAAGCTTGTCGAAGTGCCATTTATAACCTTCCATAACAAGTTGATGAGCGCGGGTTATGTAGTCGATCCCGTTCTCGTGATTGAACTGATAATCTCAAAAATTACCGCTTTAGTAACATCGCCTCCGAACAGATATCCGGCACCGCGTGGACTCTGACCCCATTCGTGAATCGAGTCTAGGTAAGAAAATGTAAATAATATTTAATTAATATGATTGGGAAAATTGATTCTGAGCATATATGATGGTCGATTAAGTTAAAATACCTATAAATTTGGAGAGTTCTGCAGGCTCGAAACTTTCCACTTCAGTATGTGGTTATCAGAGAATTGAAATTCTGTTCCCCGAGGTGAATCAACTCATCTAATTTTAACTGGTTTCGAGAAATTTACCAGAAATCCAAGCCACGAATATGTTGGGGGACTGTGTACCTTGAACTGCTATTGTGTTGTGAAGGAAACGAACCCCGAGAGAAAATCTGGTATGGTTTTTGGAAGATCAGGATGTTCTTGAACCTTCCCTAAGATGTTCTGAGTTACGTTAAGCAAATTTTTCAAAGGAAAAGACTAAAAAATCCGAAAAAGCCAAAGATTCCTCTAAGTTACACTGCAAAAAAGCGCATTCCTCTGATCTAATGATGGGGACCCGATATCAATGTTATGGCTCAATTTGACGCCTCATCGGGTTGCAGAGAATGTAGTGTGTATTGGGACATAAAACGTTATGTTGATGTGAATCCGATACCTTCTCTGTTACCCTTGTGTCAAACGGCGAGACACAGAATAAGGGAGCCGCTAAAATACCCGGGTTTGAGAATGTTTTTTAATATTTGTATGTACAGTCAACTCCGGTTAAGTGCACAGTCCAGTTAACTGCACACAAATTTTTCTCTCCCGTTTACATGTGGCTATGTATATTTACTCAAAATATCTGCACATTTCGGTTAAGTGCACGTTTTTTTCCTGTTCACTTAACCGGAGTGGAATGTAATTAGATTTGTGACTTTCTAAAGTTCACTAAATGGTCATCATAATAACACGTTCTAGACGTCGAGAACTGCTTTAAACAGCTTCAGAACACAGTAAGGTTAATGGAAGACTATGGTTGGAGAAAGTTAAAGATTTATGGTATCGTTTGTCATTGATCTTAATAAATGAACTGATTACAACGTGGGCATCTTATTATCAAGTTGGTAAATTTTTAATGTTTAACATTTTGTCATTTTTAAAACTCGGGAAGATTTACTAAATTTTCGTAAACGAAAACTTGAAAATATGGTTTATTTCAAAAAAATTGAAAAAATGGCAGGGTTCCAAATCGATTTATTGAGTGTGAGAAGTGTACATTGTTGGATATAAATACATTATGGTTGGAACATTTAGTAGGGGATGATTTGTCAATAATTTTTTAAATGGGTGTATTTTTACAAAGTAAATGTGGTTAACTTTTATCGTTTCGAGTGCTTGAATTCAATTGCCTAATCAAGATTTGATTGATTGGTTTGAGATCATAGATTCGTAGCTCGGATTATGGGTCAAGATATTGTTCAAATAAGTTGAGTCAAAAAGATCAATTTATATTTTTTAAACACGTTACTACTCATGATTCTTAAGAGAGGCTTAATATCAATGAGATTGACAATGAGCAATTAGTTTTAGGAATTTATCGAAAAAAGTTTAATCAGAGTTTAAACATTCATATATAAACATAATTCTCGATCAAATGTTCGAGCAGAAAATATGTTGAAGGAATAAGATGCAAAATACAGCGAATTTGCAGCGGGGCCTGTTTGTTAAATTGATACAACATTATTGTGAAAATTCTGAAACGAAATACCACAAATTTGGATTTATAGTTGGACCATGTTTTCTTTACCATGTACAGATAAAAAATTAACTCGTGAACAAAATTTTAAGGTAAGCTACTTACATACCAAGTTAATACATCACACGAATATGAAAGCGGTAAAACAGCGGATATGTATTGGAAGAGTTTTTTCACGAGGTTGATTTTATCAACAACATAATATCAGAGTGAGTGGGGAATTTTGGAATCACATGCTTTCAAGAGAGAATACACCTATTTCGCCAATAGCCAGGGAACTATTTTGAGTTCTATAAAATTACGACGGAAGTGGAGAGAGAAATAATAAGATCAAAGTGATCAAAAGAATTGATAGATTTACGTTTTGTGACGAATAAAATTCACTAGAAACATCGTTAAATGGCACGAAGGCAAAAAAGTTAGCATTTTTGAATTTGAGGAGTAAAAAATAAGCATAAATATCATACTCCGAGTTTCTGGATATATAAGCATAAAAATGACTATAAAACGATGTATTCTTAAGTAACCGAATCTTAATTTCAAAAATTAGCAACTTATATTTTAGAAACTAGGGTACACGTATAAATACATATTTGCTTTGATATTTCACTCGTGAAATATGTTCTGAGACCTAAGTTGTCCTTCGTTAACAAAATGGATTGTAGAATCTATTTTTTGATTTTTCCAATTTCTGACAGTTAGTGTTCAATGACCTTTCTAAACGTGGGTAGAAATCGAGGTATTATCACAAAGTTAACTGTTCCAGATTGGACAATGAGAAGCAATGGTTGATGTAAATTCCACCTGTCATTTTACAAGATAAAATTCGCGTTGACGAAAGGAATTGACAAAAACAAAAATATAACTCCAAATGAAGGTGGATTCGAGATTGACACATTGTGCATCGTCAAGGTGGCGCAATCAGATTCAAAACAACCCAAAATCTAGTGAACAATAATCGATTGGTTAATCAAAGGCATAAATCCTTCAACTATAAAAAGATCAACCAGCGATTAAAATGTATTTGTATTTATCGAGTAATGAAGAGAGAATATTGAGAAATTTGGGGTTAAAGGTTTTTGTTGCACTTTTGGAGTGATTTTAATTGAAGCGCTGACCAAACTATCGAATTCTAGGTTTGTGAAATTTTAAATGTGATAAGAGAACACAAAAGCTTTTCCATCTATTGGTGCAAAATCGCCGGTCAGTTTTGCAGCACGGGCCATGATGTACATAACATGAAACATGGATTATGAAATATAGCAAAGCGAAAATATTCAAAGATTGAATGTATTTAACGTATTTTGAGAAATGGGGATAAGTTCAAACCGAAGAATATTTGATGGAGATCTGAATATGAATTATAATTATATCTAGATAGATCAGATCGGTAAATTCTGGAACGGTTTTTTTTGCTTTTATCGGACTGTAAATGCACGAAATAGGGTATCAACAAAAGTGTTATAGTCTTCCAAAAACAGATTAATAAATTGGAAAGCTAGTGTAAAGAAAGCGGTGATGGAGTAGTGGAATTAAATGTATATGGCAACATTCAACATTCACTTGCTTTGTTTTGATAATAGCATGGAATGTTGATTGATTGGTATGCCTAATTTGATATCATGGCTTAATCGTGTTCAGACATGAAAGTTGATCAATTTACGGATACCGGAGAGAGAAATAATATGCCTATTTCAAGTTGAATAGTGAAAATTTTAACGAGATGGGATAATTCAAAAATGAGCCTAAAAGATATTGCAGAAAAATAAGTGACGCGCTTGAGTGTACGTTAACAGAAAAGTAACAAAACCGAAGATCGGTGCAAATTGCGGTTATTATCAATTAAAACCCCAAACAATATCAATGTGCATATGTTCATTGAAGATAATTTGAAAAAAACTTTCACGTCCATTTTTATAAAAAAAACCATTAAACGAATGATCACTTCGACGATAATTCTTGAATGGCAGAAGGGTTAATTAACAATGGGCAATTAATAGCTGGTTGACTTTCAGATTCAAACAATATGAAATATAAAGTAACGCTATATGAGGGATATAGCATTCCAGGTGTTAGGTGACACGTGTGGGTTTATGAGACCATGGCTGTCATTGAACCTCGACGGACAATAAAATCAATTCAGAATAAGATCATGTAGTGTAATAGAATCAAATTGTAACATTTAATGGTTTAGCAATAATCATTGATAAAATTCATTGTCATGAAATTGCTACGTATCTTAAGCAGATTTAATTGAATCTGGATCTGGAACAGAGGCGCTTTGCTGAAACAATTTTTTTAAAGATTATCTACTATCAGGATCTTGAGAGGGAACTAGTTATTTCTTGTGTGATAATGCAGATGGAAGGAGCGAGTTATAAATCAGGAGATTAGAATAGTTTCGTCGATATTTAGAAAATTGCCGAATATGACAAACTTTCATGTAGTGTACAACGATGTCATTTTGAAACATTTACTTTATCTTATGGACTTTTATGGGATGCAAAAGGTGAAAATTCTAACCAAACGATGGTGAGATGCTTTTGAATGAAAATCCTCTTTCTGATTTTTAGTATTGAGTCATTTTAACGTTCGGGAAGACATGAAACCCGTAGTAAAAACATAGTATGACGGTATCGATCTATATATCTTTGAACAGTCTTGATGAGAAATTGGTAAACGATTTGAAGGAGTAACAGTTTTACTGCCACATGGATGATAATTTCCGGCCAGTGTGACAGAATATGTACTCGCTATAAACAATAAATAATGAATGGTTTGAGTGTAGAATGAAACCACAATTGATTGAAAAACAGAATTGGTTCTTTTTCCCCGCGAAATAAGAATTATATGGAGAAGTAAATGCAAAACAGCGATCCACTCATATCATGGTGTGTTGGAGAAAAAATTACCTTCTGGGTCGGACCAGAGGAGGTCGCACATCATTCCATCGTGAGGAACTTCTTGTTTTCGATCAATTAATCTCACCTAAATAATGGGAACGTCTACAGCATCTAAGGACGAAAGGGATGGTGAAAGTCCGCCATGGACGCACAGGATCTATGATTTTAAATTCAATACTTTGTTATCAATGAGAGCGGCGACTGAGAGATAATCGAAAACATCTGTGCAATGTCGCCAAATAGTAGGACTGCCATATTTTCTGAGGCATTCATCGTAAAAGCCATAAACTTGTGTAATCTGTCGTGTCTCGTGATTCCCACGAATCAAAGTGATGCGATCAGGGTATCGTATCTTTTACAATATATAATACTTTAAGAGCAAGAAGTAACAAAAAAGTTTCCACGCTATAGAGTCCCCGGTCGACGAAATCGCCCAAAAATATGTAGTTTTCAGCGGGAATTTTCCCTCCTTTCTACGTGTTGATTTTGCATACGTTAAATAGCTCGATCATGTCCTGGAACTGTCCATGGATGTCACCGCATATCTTTAAAGTTGTAAATTTACTATTATTGGAGATGAAATATGCTGGACATTGCTTTCAGACGCCAATATCTCTCTAAATTTGGCACTTATAATACCTTGAAAGCAAACAGATTTTTATTGCGTCTATTTCCGGGATTAACCTGCATTGGTACAACGTTTCAATATTTCTGTAATTCATAAACAATTACTTGTCCAAATCGGCGGCGCCTAAGCCAATATCATCCATAATTGTCATATTGACAGCGCTTGCGCGTGTGTTTGATGATTTTGTTAAACCGCTGAAAGCTTTTGCCAGCTCTCTTTTACTTCAATCAGTATTAAAAGGGTATTTAACCATTTTTACACTGGATCAGGCGATCAAAATAACCTAGTTACCTAACCAATCTGCATTTTTTTGGTCAACCATCCCTATATATAATGAGCTCTGTTGTTGCGATGATTAATGACTACTACAAGCCTTTTTACTTTCGCGTCATCTAGAAAACGGAAATAAGATTTATAACAGGTATTGTTTAGGTTATATTAGTGATTAGGTCGATCTCTCTGTGATGGCCGAAGTAATCAACAATATTATAAAATAGAATAACTACGGCTGATACCAAATATTAATAGGCTTCATCTTCGCCACTCCCCTCCCCACTTATCATGTAGGATATTTCTGGGGCAATGGCGAATTCTTTTAGATTTTCGAGGTTCGAATGCGCTTTGGGTCTGCTGGAAATCCGTGGCAGGGCCTAGGAATAGTATGTTATCATCTACTTTTGCTGGACAATTTCCAAGTATACCATAAAGTTTGGATGAGGTAAGTATGAGATGCCGCCAATAAGAGGCTCAAGCTTATTCCGTTTAGTCATTTTCAAAAAAATTATCACTAATTTCACATGGTTTATCAAACTTACTTTTATCATTTGAATTTTAGATCTGATTCACATTATTATTGAATGTTTTCCAGACTATTGGGAAAAATTCTTGGTACTTTGGGCCTTATTTTGTGCATTAACATGAGAACTACTATCAACTTTGTCTGCCATTGGTTCCATCGTCATATTGATATGAAAACTCAGGTCCCTCCCGTATTATTGTTTAGCTGGAGAATACCCCGTAGTTTCGTTTCTTGTAATCTCATAGCAAGTAAGGCCTCACCCAGATGTAAATCCCAGTCATTGGGATTTGGCCTTACCTGATGTCGCAAAAGTTCCTAAAGTGTTTTGTTACAACTATCCGCTAGTCCGTTTTCCATCGGGTGGTATTCTGTTTTGCTAGATTCATCAGTTCCCTGCAATCTACAGAGGTGTTCAATTAAGACAGGTTCAAGATTTCGTTCTTTGTCTGGTTGAAAATCTGCTGGTACTTTTAACCGATAAATCACGCGGTTCAGGAAGGAATCTGCAACTATTTATGCTTTTTGGTCCTGAATATGGACTGTCTCCGCATACTTTATGGAGTTTTCAACGAATACGACGACGTACCATTCACCTCTTGGCGTAGTGTTCATTTGTCGGGTACTGTCGATGGCCCAAATTTGGAAAAACTCAGTCGATGAACCAGGAACAAGTTCCGCTCTTGGAGAGTAGTTTTCCTTTCTATATACAGAGCATGAATTACAGCTATTGATGGAGTCTTCTATTTCTTTATCCATATTGGGCCAACAGAATCTTTCTCGAGTTGTATCGATAGTTTTTCGAAACCCATTTGTCAGATACGTTTTTTATGGCAATCTAACATTATTTTGCCACATAAGTGATGGTAGATTACCAAAGTGTGATCGTGCCTTCCGATCAATTTTAACACTCCTTATGAATACAAAAATTAAATTTCCGCTTTGACTTACATTTGGCATAGATTTTCCTGAGTTTGTGGTCTTTGTCTGTTCAAATATTTAATTTCCTTGTGATATCTTTAAAGCTCCAATTCATCATGATAATGATTCGGGGACTGTTTTTTTGAACCTTTGACGTATTCTATCGAATTCTTCTATTTCTACAAGCCCACTTACTATTCTCTTGAAAGGGTCCTTCGTTTCACGTAAACTAACTAGCGAATTATTATATGTATATATTTTGAATTTTTTCCATTATCATTAAGGTGGAACGTTTGGCATCTGAATACATGAGCAAAACGCTCTCTATCCGTTGTCTAATATTCCCGTTGTTTGGATGTGAGAAGCTTGCTTGCGAACGCTATAGGAATTCGCATACAGCTTACTGGTCGTTCGAGAACCTCTCCTACTGCCTTGTTGGAAGCATCACACGAAAGAATGGATTTACTGTGGTTGGGAATCCAGCGGAAGACAACATTGCAAGTTTTTTTAAGGTTTCAAACGCATACTGACATTTAGGATTTCAATAAACCCTTTATATTATCAGATGAACTTGTATAGTTGTTCGGTTATACTCAAAAAAATTGACATTAATTGACTGTAGTATCACAAGTACTAGAAAACGCTGTTCATTTTTATTATAAACAGGGTCCTTCCATTCTTTTATAGCCGATAAATTGCTGTCCTCTAACCTGATATCTTCACCTGTGACGATAAACTCAAGATCGTTTAATTCGTTGTCTAATTTGATATTTATCAAGTCTCGCTTTTAGCCAACGGTCTCTAAAGTTCTAAAAAAATCTTTTTACGCCTGATAAATGGGTAGACGTATCATTCGAAAAGAATTATCATCAAAGTACGCTGTAGCAAATGTCCAGAGTATCTAATCCTTTATCCATTAATCTCTGAAAAGTAGCAGGGGCCTTACTTCACCCAAAGGGCCTTACATTAAAATCAAATAGCCGAATCCTGGCCCTGAAGACAATGCAGTGAATTTTTTAGAATCTGGGTGCATTTTGGCTTACCAATAGCCACTTTTTAAACCAATTATCGAAAAGAAGTTTTCTCCCTGCAACCGGTCAAAAATAGTATCTATTCTTGGTATGGGATATTTGTCTTTTATTGTCAAACCGTGGAACTTACCCAAATCAACAAAAACCGATACCCCCCCCCTCCTAAAAAAACTGAATCGTCTCTGAGATATACCGGCAAGAGAGCCGATTGTCGAACTTCATCCCAGCTATCTTTGATGGAGAACTGCTTAAAGATAAATACCTATTTACACCTTTTGGAGTTCAATACGGGCGTCGGGTAATATCAATTGGGACGATTAATAAAAATAATAGTTTTTACATTTAAATTAATAATTAATTCTTTTATTCTAAAGACTGCATTTGTATAGATCTTGACATGTATCTATAAAACTCTCGAACCCACTCTTGACAGTCTGTTTGTGATATTTCGGATGCTGCTGTACTGATTACGTCCAAAAATTCGGGTGAATTATTCGGATTCATGGATTTTACGATTTGTTTCCTTTCAGAGGACCATTAGCTCTATCGGTTTGATCTTGCTGAATCTGAGAGATCACTAGGGGAAATATGGGACCAAGAAATTTGTTACCTGCCTACTAACCACAGTTGAACCGGATAGAACTGTTGTTTTCAAATTGGAAACAATCAGTTAAGTCCATGAATCAGAATATTTCACCCAAACTTTTGAATGTAAGGCAAGCAATAACAGCCAAGATATCAGACTGTCAAAGGTGGGTTCGAGAGTCGTATCGATA
>JWZT01003221.1:102328-126882 GCA_000827895.1 Thelohanellus kitauei | reverse complement strand
TACAGCCATCTTCTGAAAAAAATGGATCCGTATTGATACTTTATTCTTACTCAAAAAGTTACCCGATTCGAAGGCGTGTAAAAAGATGAGCAATGGTCCAAACATACATTCCATCGTTTTGCCTATATTTTTATTGGAAATGATAAAAACCCTTCAAAGTTTATTACCAGAGTATTGATCGATTTTTTGGAATTCCAACCATTCATGCAGTTATCTCAAAAATTGTTTAAATTCTGACCATGTATAACAGAGTGCTCGAAATAACATTTTTTCGTAATCTTTTAAGCAGTTACAGCCGAAATATTTATATGTCCATAAAAGAATCACTGGCTTGTAAAATATCATTTTTCAATTTATTCATGACGATGTGTTAAACTACCGATGTTTGACCAAAATTATTTATTCACGATATGCATTAAATAGAAACAACTATGAGAACTTTCACACGTGGAAACTTATAATATAGTAAAAACACAGTGTACATAAGGTTAACGGCATGAAGTTCAGTTTGCAGGCAGTCAAAAAATACTAAAAATGTAAAAGTATCGTGATCATATGTTTCCCTGTTTGTAATTTTTATATTTACGTCCAATCAATTTTATTTCATGTAGAAAATAATGGTTCGTCCAACTAATTCCGTGAAAGGACTTCGAAACCAATGAATTTGAAAGAATATTGAAAAACTTTTACATAATTAAAGTTGAGATACTTCTCAAATCTAAGGTGATTTCTCGGTGTCTGCCTATCTTGGACTTCTCAAGATGTTTTGAATCAAAGATTTTAGGTGTTTCCATATTTTTAAAACACCTTAAATACACCTACCTACAGGATTTTGATACACGATATTGTGTAGCACTCTGTTGAGGATTTTTTGTCTCTACAACTCCCCACCCCCTCAAAAAAACATGATTTCTTTAGAACAGTTTGCAAAATACCAGTCATTAAGCGAGGGTGTAATATTTGACAGCCCAGGCTTTCTTGGATATTTGCAGTCGTATGTTATTGTTTAAATTCAATTTATGCACTCTTCAGCTGTCAGATTCTAAAAATTTCAATACTCATAATCAGTAACTCAATCTATGGTTAAATAAATGAGGTTGGAAAGTTCACTGCTTTACTTACTCGGAATATTCCAATATTCCATTTTCATTTATCTAAACAGAATAATGAGGAAAATATTATGTTGTGGTTACGGTAATCAAAAACAGGTCGAACTCTAGTCACCATCAGTTCAACTGAAGTTTAAAACATAACATAATCGTGTTTTTAATCGGGAAGTACATATTTCGATTCGGTCAATTTTAAAAGTTGATAGTTCAAACAATAACTTCGAAAAAAATGATTCCAAAGTTTGTTCTTCATTTAAAATTGTCGTTCCTGTTGTCAATCGGTTTTTGGAACCGATTTACCCATAATCAAGAGTATAGCCTCATAAAACCGACCTACAATTTTGTGAGTTTAATTATAAAACGATTGTCTTAAACTCTTTTCAAAATAAAATACGCTTTTAATGATCTTCCGGTATGGACTAAAAGCCCAAACGACCAAATTTTAAGGGATTGCTTTTTTAATTGCCATACTATCCTTTCGTATAACGAGTGACAAGATTGACATTTGTAAAGTCGAAAGTTGCGAAAAAAGGCGAGTAGGGAACGAGTGCCATGTATGAATGTGTCTTATTTCGGATGGTGGAATTCCACCTTGTGCACTTATAGACGACCGCACTAAACTGTTCCGTAATGTTCAAAATGCATTCGTACATTTTCGTAATTATCGATGATAGTTTTTCAGGGTAATTTATCAAAAATGAATATACATTCTGATCCCTATTAATATAAGCATCTTTAATCATAAATAATCGGCTTAATGTGATCGGTTTTATTCAGAAATTGAAAATACCCGAAATACTTATAATCCATATTGGAAAACTTTGAAACATGTCAAGCCAGAGCGGAATCAAAGGTAAGCCTCTTTTCTGACAGCCTCAAAAGAATTGGAGGAATATATTGCCCACATCAAAATATCGAACGTCCGAGCCTTGAAAATCATCATAACCGATGGTAACTGATTTGATAATTAAGAACAACTTGTTCTGGCTGATAAATACGAAATCAAGTCAAGTTTCCAGGAAGGTAAGACCAAGAATAACCAGATTTTGATGGTGCTGTCTCCAAATTCGTGGAAGACTCAAAACCATGCTATATTCTCATCAGACTTGAAACCAAGACCCAGCATGATCTCCACGAGTGGCTCTTGATATTATACTGTCCAATGAGTTCTTCGGTAACTTATAACATTTTATTTTACACTTCATCCTCTCCTTTCATACACTATTATTAGAGTACCGTTTTTTTAAGGTTGAAACATGAAATGTCTCAAAAGCTCGCTCGAGAAAATTCTCAAAATTGTGCAGGCTTGGTGGATATACCGTTTTTAATAGCTCATAAGCCAATTTTTTTCTCAATGAGCCATGATACCTGTGAATATGTTGTAGAGTCAATGTTTTGCAAGATTCTCCGAGAAAACTGTACATTTTTTCCGTAGCCAGCGATTTTTGCAGTGTATCTTGGAAATTGAATGACATCCTTCAGTGCTTGACAATAAGACGTGTATCGTTAAAGCTCACTATAATTTATTTTTATTAAGCCAAATCAATGATTGATCTGCAGTCCTTGTATATAATTATCAGACAAAAAATACATTCCATGTTGTTTTGAGCACCCCAGTATGAAAGTCAATACATGGGGCGAATCTAAATAATAGTTTATCCATAATTGCTAATTATTGGAAAAATTCAACCTTTTTTGAATAAGTTCGAAATTTTGCCTCTTATGCAGCCTTTCAGTCATTCAATTCACGCACTTGCCATCTAATTTTTTACATGTAAAAATATTGGGTCTCGCATATCGTTATTCTTCAATCAAACTTACTAACATTTGCGCCGATTTGAAAATCAGCCCTGAATTCCACATATACACATAGCTAATATGAGTCAATCTTCGAATACATAAACTATAACAGTGATTAGAAACGACTATATTTGCATTTTACAGATAGTCACTCACTTTATTCAACATAAATCGAAGTGGCTAATAACAGTTGCGAAGTGTTCACCAATTCGAAACATAACTATATTTAACAAGTGTCTGAAAATAGGTCGAAACAGCATCATTTTTGATATTTCGAGATTGGTTCACTCGTGGCCTTTTTATAGAACTAAAAGGTTTTCGCACAAATTATTATCTGTTCGTTAAACCAAGGAGCATCGCTAACTCGTTTTCCTTTTTAAAAACCATCAATTTTTTATTTGAGATCCATATCTTAAGTTGGCAAAAAAACTTCACCCAGATTTTTTTTTGAATAAACCACTACTTAACATCTTGGCTTCGTATAATGAATGAAATTTTCAAAACTTATCACTCATATCTTTTAACATGTTTAGTACAGTAAGCAATCCCATCAAAGCGAGATGGCATTTTGTTGGTTGCTTCTTAATTCTCCGCTATTACAAACATTTTTGTAATAGAGGACCCATTTCTCGATCCATGCTAACCTATTCTTTTCCTGTCTTCTCTCGCAGTCACAATGGTCCCAGAATTTTTAATAGAACGAATTTATTGATTCCAAGTTCCTCGAATTCAGCCAATAAATGAATATTTCAACCCGGGCCTACATATTTGGCCTGTTTTTAAACTAGTTACAGTTTTACCAGAGCATGCCTTTAAACGGGCTTAAATCCAAGATCAATTTTTCCTCTGTGGTAAGAAAATATAATATTCAACTTTAAAGTATTGGCTTTTCGAAACTTTTTTTTCATTCCAACTTTTTTTTTTCACATGTTTATGACCGCATCGAATTTAGTATATCTATTCGGCTCTCGAATTCCGGTATCCTTAAATTGCCTTTAAATCATCAAACCGTGCCAAATATCACTGAACTATCAATCGAAAAATTCTATCGTTTTGCATATTGAGTGGGGATCCTGTACACCAAACCAGCTCAACCAGAATTGACTGCTTTGACTAAGACAATTCAGGTTTTTAATGTCAAGAATCCGCCTGAAAGCCATATTAATGATGATACCGAAGCAACAGAACCACCAAAAATCCTAAACGCTATCATCTGATTCTAACCTGATAACATCACGGACCCATCATAAATCTTCACCGCCATTCCATACATCATCATCCGCCACGCTCCATGGCCATTTACATAACAGAATAACTAACCTCATCACATCGTGTTCATGAAATACCGTGTTCTGCTTTGATAAATGCACTTTGTAAAATTTAATAGATTAACTTAAAAATTAATTTAGCTTTTATTCCATATAGATGTCCTCTTCATTCATGTATTGTGGAAGAATTGTTCTGAATGATTTTATATACTTGCTGGTATGACTTCCTTAAACCTTAGCCACCCTTAATGATGTGGTTTTTCCTTTACATTTTTTTCAACAAAATATGAATGAAGAGTACGTCATAGGGAATAACAATTTAATTAATTAATAAAATTTTGCAAAGTGTATTTTTTAATACAAAACCCTATATATTAATGCTCAAATCTTCGACACTCGATTCTTGATCACAACCGCTTATTGAGTTTGGTCGACAAATGGCCATGTTATTGTGGTGTGTCGCAAGTTTCAGGAGGAAGCCTGGAGTCCATTATAGATATGACTAAATGATCAGTACATTTAGTGAGCAGTCCATTCATCACTACTCCAGATCAACAGAATTGTTTCAGACAATTAGTTACTCTATTCCTGACCACTTTTCAACGTAAAGCAAGTCATTTTCCTGTAATCTTGAAATGTAAAACATACCCTAGAATCTGGATCAGTAAAAAATCGGACTATCAATCAGATCACAAAAACAATACCACTATTCCCGATAGTTGCTGACTGCAAGCTCTTTATAATTGCACTTAAAAGAAGAGATCTCAGTTGATGATAATGTCCATCCTGATAATGGTATTGTCACACCTTCGGATTTCGAGAGATCCGACTGTTAATTTGGTGTTATGCATCTAGATCCAGATCATTTCCTTGATTTCTTCGTTATTTCCTTGATTTTTATTGTTTTTCTGATATCAAATCCAACGATGACAAATAATGATTTGTGGGGATAACACATATAATCCTTCCCGAAATCATCCATTGGTACTCAAATGCAAACCAACGGCCAGCCACTGCCCTCTATTTACAACTTTTATGCATCAATTTGGTTTTTTCTAATTATAGGTCCGCGAAAAGACTATATTCGCATCATCACAGGGTCAACTAAAGCGAGAATTTGGATCCGACCAAATCGTCGATGTGATGAATGGAATCAAATTGGTAAACCGGCGCCATAACTAGTCCGATGTCAATTACCAGGCGTACAAAGATCATCAAACGATGAAGACCGTCGAAACACCTTTGACGATGATGGAAACTTTCAAGGAGACGCTGAAAACGCAGGAGGTTTTCATGTTTTTGATGTAGCATAACTACAAGGGCGTCGACGCGGTAAGTCAGAGTCTTCCGTCTTTAAAGCTCAATCTCGACCCAAAACTCACTGAAGCTTTCACAAGTTTTAACGCCGGCGAATTCAATTACCTACAATCAGTTCGATTGCCACTAACCAGGGCATCAATTTAGAAATTGAAAATATTGAGATGATGCACTTAAAGAACGTCAAGCTTGAAGATCTTGAAAAACTCGGTAGTTCAGATGAACCCCGATTCCATTTCATCCACTATCACTATGAGTACGAGGGAGAGCCTAAAAGCGCAAAAAGTAACTCATTATAACGACAGTCTTTGTGTATACTGTTCCCGGTTTCAAGGCCAGCATCAAGGCCAGGATGATCTATTCTACGTGTCGGAGTTACTTAATCGATTACTACGAAAAACATTACTCACGTTTTGACAAAAAGGTTACCGTTTTTTTTATCACAGCTTGAGATAGATAACATAAACGAAATCACTCATGAGAGCCTCATCGATGAAATTCATCCTGTCACCGCTGCTCCAATAGCCACATTCAGCAAACCGAAAAGACCCGGGCGGGTCTAAACTTTAGCATATGAAAAATAGTTACCTTTTTTCGAATATGTATATGTGCCTTAACCAACAAGACATTCCTGGAGACTAAAGTTATGCATATCTGAAAATAAAACTCCATCTATTAATCTAAGTGTTTTTTGTTACTTCTTTTGATTTTCTGTTAAATTCCTTGTTACATTTCCCATTATTCATCGACACAACCCGCTTCTTTCGATGAAAAACCAGATAATTGTAACTATTTTTCACGTTTTACATGCATGCTGAACATTAAACTTTGTCATTTTCGCCGACACAGTTCTTTTTTATGTTCAAAAACTTATTTAAAAAAATGTCACTATTGGTCGTCACGGATGCCGTTATTGGTCGCAAAACCCGGTAGTAGGTGGACGTTGAAGAAAAATCAGCTCACTAAAACGGTACAAAAATATTTTAACACGCTTCAATGTGTAATTGATTTATATTTTAGAAGAAATTTGCGTTATTGGGTTTGTGGTAACCACACTAATCCAACAATGGAAAGGCCTATGTATCTGAATTTCCGATCACAAGAAACAATAAGCGTGCGAAGATCAATCCATAACACCCCACTATCGGTTCAATCCAATTAAGGATACGATCGTTAAAAACGTGTCTCCCATCCTATTAAATCGTTTGACGTGTTAACATCAACTATTTTCTATGAGACCTTACTAATTTGAATACACCTTGGTCATTTTTCAGGCCTAGAATCATTGCAAAAGGCAAAACCATTCGTACAGTGGTATTAGGCCTATATTTGACAATAATAAACGAGTTTTGGTTGAATGACGATGTCGTTGAGGAGCAAGATATGTTGAAGGATCTCGAAACATCGATTTCCAGTAAATAAATGGCCGAAAAAGATGCATGTAAGAATTAGTATCATGAAGAGCCATCTTGTTAATTAGAGGTGGTATTTTTGAAATGAGCGGGAAGTGGCATAATAGTAAAAGCACCCTCGCTAACATTCCCAAGCTTAGATGGGAAGCAACAGAAATCGTGTAAAATTATGGTGGTGTACAAAATGATGGATACTACGCAAAAGTTAAATGTTTGAATGATCAATAAAGATATATCTAATTATTGTGGGTTAACGTCTTTATGTATCGATGAAAATGTCGCCATTGTTAGCATTGAGATAGATTGAGTCTCCGTAGTCGTCGTCATATTCAACATTATTAACCTGTAAATGATATTCATTCTCATTGTCTATAATTGAGAATCTTTACCGTTTTGATACTCGCCCCCGTAATCATTACATGTCATCGAAGGACCATGTCTTTGATTCACATCTAGGTTTACTCCGAAGTTACCAGAATAAATGCGAAATGTCTCAGTTTGATTGTCACATGTCTCAGTTTGATTGTCGCATGTCTCTTCATCCTTAAGAAACGATTTTTTTGGACTAACACCGAAATACTTCCACAAACTATCAGCGGTGCTTGTACGAAACTTCGAATACCCGGCATAGGCTTGTGTATCATCAACTTACTTGCGTCGACAGTGTAATTGTTTCGATCTCTGGTGTTATTATGAATTGTTTCTCTGATCAGGTAAGATATCAAGAGAATAATTATTATAATGTTCCAAAACTTCAAAATACCTTCATTAAAATAAGACATACCGATCCAATTAATGAATCCCATGGTCTCCCTTTTGATTTCCTATTATTTCCATCGTGGTACCTTCATCTTGGCTATACTGTTTGAAACGCTGCAAGTTTTTATACATTTATATTGTGATGTCTCATTTTCATGACATATTGTGTACTTTTCAAAATAAAAAGTGTGGCTGATAGTGCTCGTGAAGTTCCAAAGAAAACTAGTCGTGGATTTTTCGATGTCACTCGTTCGATCTAGGTGCAGGTTGTGTTCAACATTCGGGCTTGGATGTTTCTCGATATCGTTATTTGGATGCTCTTGGTGTAATTTTCGGATTCGTAGAAAATTTAATCGTAGGACGTCATTCTCAAAAATCAGGAATCTGAAATAATAAGTTAAATTACTTTCTCGTGTGAATAATTTCAGAGCAATGTTTTTTCTCATAATAAATCAAACAAGACAACTGTTTTTTGGTAGCTGCGCATAGAGTTGAGGGATTTTGAATCATTTTATCTACGAGTTAGAAATTCATCAAAGAAAAAATGAAACAAATTCCTTTGGGTACAACAGAGTGCGGTTTTATGTAACTGGTGGTTAGGGGCTCGATGTCATCGATATCCATCGATCCCACTTGGATTCGTGTACTACCCTATATTAAAAGCATTTTCGGGTCTACTATTCAAGAAAGTACTTTTCTCTCTTTCGTACATGATCAATCTCCTTTGATTCTAATCTGCTGTCGAAAACACTTGATTAACTTAATGACAGTGAAAAGGCTAGATATCGTTGATTTTGTCTTTATATTCTACAGAAAAAATACCTTTTCACGTGTCCATTCAATTTACATATAGTTTCTGGTGGTTACAATTTTGTCTCAAACATCTAGCTTATACAACCCATAGTAATTATCGGGTGACTCGTATTGTACTGATGAGGCGTTATTGCCCGATTTTGAACTAAACCTAGAATCGATTGATGTAAACGCGTGCACAATATTAATGGAAATGTGAAATAGAAAAATAATAAACCAAATTTAATGTAAAAGTACATCGATTGTATGTTTTAAATATCAGTAACATTCTTGAGTTGTAGGATGATAGTTTAGCCACTTCAATTTTTTTATCTATTTTATAGGTTTTGAATTAAACCAATTCACCAAGAAGTAAAGATTCAATTCCTGGCCTTCATTGCGAAAATCATGAATTTTAAAACAAGTATTTACTGACAGCTAAGATATTCCTTATAAACAATCTAAATCACTGTATCGGCCTCGGACATAATATCAGTTTGGTCACCCATCTTAAAGCTTTTTATTTAATGGTGCAGGCCTTGAAACGTCGATTTTGAATTTGTAAGATCATTTGAAAAAAATAAATTAAATAATGCCAGTTAGCCTTTTTTTTACACCAGAAAAAACTGATGTACATGCGACACATTATACAAATGTCAACTGTTTATTTTTTGAGATGTTCAAAAATCTTACACTTATACAAAATTTTGTGATTATGTGCCTCATTTTTCCCAGAATCTATGCGTTACACAAACATACAAACGCAAGGAAAAAGTTTTTATCGGATCAACAGATAGCCGCTAATAAATATTACTAAATTAAATGACATGTTGGCTGCACTGTTTTTGTTTCAGCAAAATTTTATGGCTCAAAAAAGACTATAGAACACTTTACAATCGTATCAGTGACAATAAATCAACAAAAATATTTGGTTTTTGGAGATGGCGATGCGCGTTAGAACTTGCTTTCATCCACAACACCTCGTTCAATGGATATTTTCATGAGTTATCTTTACGTAAGCAATGAATAATAACTTATTGATCGCAGATGCAACTTAGCACGAGTTAAATCAATTGAACAGTATTTTAAAGGCGCAGATAATTAAGAGTTTACCTTTTGGATGATAATAATGTTGCAATTGTATGGATCCTTTTTTCGGAAGGAAAATGTCGCATCGGTTTGGCGGGTCAGAACAAATGGACAAATCTAGAGAATCACTATTTCCTGAATTATAAAATCTGGATTCAGTAAAAGTGGTACTCGATATTGAGAAAAATTTTGTTGAACGCCGTCTTGAAGATCAGTATCTTAGTCTTAATGAAACCGTGATTTGATTTGTTAAAAATCAGGGATAGAAGCTCAGGCCTGTTGCCGAATATGTAATTAAGTCTCATGCTGGCGGGCTTGACCGTGTTAGGAATCATTGTATCTTTCATGTAAATATAAATGAATTTTGACACAATGTCTTTAACTTGTGAAATGAAGCCAATTTTGTTGAACTCGGAGTGCAGGGTAATGAATGCATTATTCACTGAGTCATCGGTAATCTGCTTATCAATGAAGTCCTCCATTCTATGGGTTTCATACATAATTGTTTGACTCGGTTGAAACATGTTTTTGGTCATGAATCGGAGGAATAGGATCGTATGTAGACCCAGGTTCTGTACGAAATTTATCCTGTTTTTTGGCCGACTTACTGGATTCTGGTGTAAAAGTGATTGTGATTATTCAGAAAAACCCAGCGCTTGTTCTCCAGGTTAACAGACTTGAGTAGTGTAAATGGTATCATTCGCGTGAAGCCACCTTTGTTGGTCAAGTAGTAGTCAACACAAAACATGTCCTAAAAATTATTGCAATTCAAGGGGTGAACACATTTTCTATTATTCAAGTCTTATCACGTTTACTATTACTTAGGAATAAAACGATCCATGCACGTTACACTAAAATAACAGTTACATAGCTATTCGTCATGAATATATATCGCCGCAATAATAATGCAATTATAACATGGAAAACGGGATCGATATCTAATATGTATGATTCAGTCTTGCTTTAATAAAAACAAAGAGCACTATAGAGATTGATTTTGTAAAATATTGTCGAGTCTAATTTAGAGGCGTGTAAAAGTGGAGTCTGTATGTACAAATAAGTTGATGGTTCAAAAAACTCGCCATGCAGAAAAATAAAGACAAAATTGAGGTTAGTTTCTTGAAAATCAGCTAAATTTTTACCATAAACAAAGAATGGCCCTGGGAAGACTATTTTTACAATGGTCATAAAAGACGGTGGAATATGTGATCAGAAGTTTATTCTGGTTGACTAAAATCTATTTCAAAGATGTGTGAATTACAAAACAAACTATAGTAGTCTCAAAAAGCGTAGAGTTGATTTCGTTTCAAGTTGACGCAACATTCAAAAAAGAGAAATTAATGGATATACTTTGGTGGAAAAATACGAAACCTAACGTCAAAGTTATTTCTAGAAGCAATTAAAAATATTAGTGGTTGGTGTTTAAAATATCAAAATGCTGTTTACCCCATCATTGTAGTCTTCGTATCGAACAAAGTAATAGTATGTTATTTTGGACTTCTTCAGTACTTTGACCGATTTTTGAAACTCTCGTTCCTTTTCGATGTTTTTTTGAATAATTTTGAATACGAATTTAGAAAGTGTGGGGCTAAACGTAAAAAATACATTTACCTAACGTTCTTTTCCGTGCGAATGAAGCTTTTAATGTTTATATATAGCTAAAAGTCAAGTAAAAATAATGATCATTTAAAAAACAGTGGTCAATGCCCACCAATAAATTTATATAAAACCATTATTGTTTTGAATGTATTAGTCGGTGTTATTTGACAGAGACCATTTAATGAATTGTCTGTTTTTTCATTTCTTGATTTCATTTAAATTAATGCACATCGTGGTAATGCAACAAAGGATTGTGAAATAAGAGAGGAAGATATGTATTAGGAAGAATTGTTTCAAGATTAATAAAATAATAAAAGTGAAGAATAGACGTACAATGAGTTGTACGACACAATTATTGACTATTTGGCACATTAATTTTGTGTTCGACGGAATATGGACAATCAAGTAGGCTTAATGAATTATGGTTGCATAATGATACCAACTAAGCCAGGTTCATTTGTTTAAGCGCGTGATATTAGACCACTCGAAATAAATCGATTCAGAAGAGTTTTCAGTCATTCATTTAGTGATATTTCTGATACATAGTCATGAGGGTGAATCGATTGATTATTATTATGATTCTAGAGTTTGATATAAAAAAATCCATCATCTTAAAATCAAAAGGTACGAGGGGATTCTGCAATAAGAATATTGATTTAGTTACGCCGGTAATAACTTAGAAAATGTCTGAATGTCAAAGTGAATTTCGCATCATCTTCCAGAACCAGAATCGACGGAGATTGTAATCTAGGCATGACTAATTCTTTTAAATCTCCGTTTCTAATAAATTGTAAATAACAAATTGTTACCTTTGTACTTTTGGCAGGGCAAAGGAGAACCAAGATGATTGCTGTGAGTATCATCCAATTTTGGGATATTTTTGGTATAGAGATGTCCAATATCAACGAATATATGAAATGTAAATAATCGATAATTTAGCGATAGTGTTAATACTTTAAAAGTCCGATCGCGCTTAAAGTCTAAATATAGTGTAAACACGTTAATCTCATTTTTTCCAAGAGCTCTTAGCAGTCCCGGTAATCTAGCGCCAATCTTAAAATATCTTACGATTCTAGACTTTACGCCATTTAATATAATCTCATGTTTAGTTGTTGAGCTGTTAATTAATGTGTCGATCATATTAAAAACTGATTAGACAAAAAGCCGCTTTAGGCTTAGGAGGATTATTGTGTATTGAGCCGAATCCTATTTGTAAACTTTTCACTCTGGAACTTTTAAAAACCTGTGCTATCCATATATGTTAAGCCATTTGTCTTTCTTTCACTGGAGGTGTTAACTACAACTCATTGTTGATTCATGAATATATTCAAGTTTCTACAAAGTTTAGTATCTATTTTTATTTGAAGGGATTGAGGTTTATAAATAGGTATTGTCGAGGAAACTTTTACTTGGCCATTGATATTTACAATGAGATTAGTACTTACAATCGAAACGCGCAAAAAATACACGGCATGCAGTTTTCTTCTTACAACCCCGCACACTGAAGTCCAAAGCGGAGGCATTAACCTTAATCGAAAATCCATGAACGAACTTTCTTAGTTCATCACAGCTAAGACAAATCACACAAATAAAAATCGTTATACTATCGATAGGCAAGTCAATCATTAGTCGGGCCAATTATGGGGTTAGCATTCAACGCAAATCACCAATTGGATGATACCACTTTAAGCCTTAAACACGTGCATAATATGCTTAATATGAATTAAAAAAATTGGCTTTCCTTAGTATATATGACCAAAGATAATTCTTACTCGACGGCGCGCCACAAAACACTGCAGACTAACATTTTCCTTAAATTCTGCCATACATCTGTCAATTAATCTACTTTTAGTTTACATTTTTGTCAAGCGAGTTAGTACAGTCAAAAGGTCGTATTTAGATTTTACATATACCTTTGAGAGTATAAGTACATAAAGATGATTAATATTCGAGTGTTTTTAGAATGGGTAACAGTTTGTTGGGTGTCATACTGACTCCAAGTAGATCACAATTTCGAAATAAGTAGGTTAGAATAGCCGACCTATCTTACTTGTATGTTGTAATTATGACGGTTTCGTCCTCTCCGAACAGAAAATTCAAAGAAAAGTCATCCGGTTTTATAGTGTCCATTCTACACCAGCAGAGACCATACTTACTTTAACTTTATGCCCTCAATAGCGTGTATTTGACTTGCTTTAGTTTTGACTCGTCGAGAGTACCTTTATCATCAAAAAATTCAAAATCATTAGCTTTATTAGCATTTACCTCCTTTCGAGGATTGAGTACATAATGGGTCTTGCCAAATCTATTTTTTAGGTTTTCCACTTTTAGGGCACGCGTTTCTAATACACAAAACTTAAAATCAATTAGCGTTTGGATGTTATAATAAAAACATTTTTCAATCGCCTCTCTTTCACGTAGGCGTATTTACAAAATAATGTATCGTCTAACGAGTTCTCAGTCAACAAAAATTGATTTAAAACGAATATCTAACATAAATAATCTTTAAATAATTGATAATTATAAGTTGGTTGGTTTTTAGTAAACTTCTTTTAATATCGATGAATGTCTCAATTGTTCAATTAAGATAGATCGACTCAGTGTAATTGTCATTGTTTTCTGAATCATTGCTCATTTGGTAGTTGTCGTTATTACCTATAATCAAACTATTCTACAGTTTTGGTAATCGATTCCATAATCAGTAGATGGTGCTGAAGGATCACCGCCATGATTTACATCTAAATTTTATTTCGAAATCACCTGAATAAATGCTACATTGCTCATCAACTGGATTATCGCTCGTCTCTTCTTCCTTTAGAAAGGATTTATTTGGATTCACAGTGAAGTATTTCCACACACGTTCATGGGGGTTAAAATGAAAACTAGAATTTTTGGTATATGCTTGTGTAGTTTCAACTTACTTGCCTCTATGGTGTAATTATTTTTATCCCTGTTGTTATTTTGGACAGTTTCCTTAACGAGTATGATATAATAATTATTATAGCTACCAAATTCAGAAATTTCAAATAACCTACTTCAAAACTAGACAAACCGAGCAAGACTGGGCCATCGTATATCTTCATTTGGAAAGCCTATTATTCCCAATGCGGTACCTTTATTTTGTTCCCTATCTTTGAAACCTTGCACGTCTTTATACATTTGTGTGGTGACGTCACAGATCTCTGACATATTACGTAGTTTTCCATATAAAAGGTCCTGTAGAATGTACTCGTGAAGTTCCAAACATAAAGTCTTTTTGATTTTTTGGCGTTATTTAAAAAATTTTGAAGTATTATATCCTCATGATCCTGACTTGAATGTGTCTCAATCTCTTGGAATGTGGTGTTAGAGGCAATTTTCTGATTCGTATGTAATTGAATCGCAAGATTTCGTTTTCTAACATCGGGAATCGAAACAGCAATAATAGTTACCTTTTAGTGTGAATAATTTCGGAGCAATACTTTCGCTCGTAACGAATCAAGCAAGACAGCTGCTTTTTCATTATTTCGCAGAGAGTTGCGGGATTTTCAATCAGTTTATCTACGTGTTAACAGTTCATGATGTAACAACTCAATGAATATCGTTTATTTACTGGACACGCTAATATTCTAGGTCGCATGAGACTGATTATGCTTGAAATACATCAATAAACATTTTTCCGCTCTTGGACTCGCGAATTTCTGTTATTATTCATTTAAAAACAAACGGGAAATCTACAATCGGCAAAAATCTAAAAAATTGATTCTAATCGTTGTTGCCCTAAGATATGTATTTTGAAAGCTTGGTAAAATTGGCAACAAATGGCATAATTTTTGTGTAATAGTTCATAATTCAGTTCCTTTGGGTCTTGAGTGTTAAGGAGGATATATTAAATTTTGCGATTATTAAAAGTTAAAATATGATATCCGCGTCGTTTTTTATATTTTTCGCCTTAAAATTAAATTAATATATCATCATCTACTAATATTTACAGTGTCTCAAGAGGTAAAATTGAATGGTAACAACCTTAGATCGTATTACGTTGTCATATATTATATTCATATGACACTGTGTAAGAAAAACTGTTTTGTATAACGCATGCATGGGTTAAATTACAAATTTCTACTTGTCGTTTCAGTTTTTATCAAAAACTACCGATGAGTTTTGAGCCAGTGGTCTGAAATAACTCCTGATTTTGGGATAACATAAAAAACAGTCACGTACAATTTTCCAACCTTTCAGAATTAAGTAACTAGATAGAAAAGTCATCGTTATTCAGATGTTTTCTTTAACTAGATAGGTTTTTACAATTTTCGAATATCTAATGGATTAAATTTACCCTATTTGGACAAATATATTGCGGGGAGTTGGACTCAAAAGAGTTGCGGGTTTTGATAAAATGTGCTTTTTAAGACTCAGAAAAGAGATAGACTTATTTTATAGAGTTAAAAAACTAGGTTAGTCATCACAACAAACTAAAGTTAGTATCCAGTTATGTCTTCTCTGTTCACACACTGTAGAAATAAGCCAAAAACTATAAACACTGTATTTCACCCTTCAAAGGCACAAGTATCTTGATGATATTAGCAGTGAGGCCATACAGCTTGGAGGAGTAAACGCATAACTTTTTAATACGTTCCTACAAAATGTGACTACAACTAGTTTGTTTTAAAAAACACATTTTTTCAAGATAACTATTTCTAGGAAAATTCGCCGCGCATTTTTAAAAATACGGTACGATATTTTAAATTTTAGAGTTTTCATTCGGTTCTTGATCATTAATATAACCAATCTTTTAAGGTATTCTTAAATATTACTGTTCTCTCGCTCTGGTGCCTAAGGATGCGCAATTGAAACTAAAGACAACAAAATTTTGAGAATCCATAACAAAACGCATTTATAATATGATAATTAAACATTAGATTTATGCATTCTAATCAATCCAAAATTTTATAGTATTCAGAGGTTCCTATTACCCATTACGAATTCTGAATGAAATGAGACGTTAAATTGCTAATACCTTCAAGAATTCATTAAAAAGCGCATTTTATTCTTTATAATGAATATTGACTAGACAACAAGCAGTGTGCTAGAATTATTCTGGCACGTTTCTTTCAATATCTTTTTTTAAAATTTAGAGAAATTGAAAAAGATTAAAATTAAATTCTTCTTTTGTGTCGCAAGTGTATAAATTCGAATATATGTTATTGACGTTCTCAAAAACTAGCAGGCTCGCTAATTGAAAGATAAAGATATCTATCAGATTATAATCGTTTTTTACACCCTCTTATGCATTAAACAGGGGCATACATAATTCTTTTTATCGTTTACGGAATTATCCACCAATATTTGTCAATAAAAAAACGAAATGTTAACAACGTTTCCTCTGTGTTGTGAAAATATTATTATATGAAAAACCCAAACAGGCTTTAAAATTCTATCTTTCGTAAAATTGATTAAAACTGGAGGTTTTGCGAGTTGGATAATTGTAGATTGAATACTGTACCACCTTTTACCCATCAGGTTTTAGATATTTTCAAAACAGTTCAATAAAATAACCACTGTAAAACTGTCTTTTAATCGAGTTTAGTCAGTGTAATGGGTGCTTAATTAATCCGATTATTTCATAAAAGTGCAATTGATATGACATTACCTTTTGGACGATAATAGTGTTGCAATTCGTAGAATCCTACTCTCGGTCTAGATAAATCGCATCGGTTTGGAGATTCTCCAAAAATCTTATCATTAAATGTGCTCGATAATCCAACCTCATAAATTCTTGTGTTAATACGAGTTATACTCGATATTAAGGAAAATTTTCTTCAGTGATGTCTTAAAAATCATCACTTTGGTTTTGAGTTTGTTTCGATTTGATTTATCAAGAATACGAGAAAGGTGTTCCGGTCGAACGCCGAACATGTACACGAGCCTAAACATCACCGCCTCTTTATTAAAGGGGACCAATGACTCGGTCATGTAGAATGCAATAAATTTTGATACAATCTCCATTACTTGTGAAATTGTGGAAAAGTTTTTGTAGCGAGATACCATCAAGGGGAAGGCTTTTTTTGTGAATTCTTCAGTATTATGAGTGTCCATAAATTCGCCCATTCTATTGCTTTTAAACACGATTGTTTCTCTGGATTGAAATATGTTTTGGGTGATGAATCTGAGACCAAGGATGGTTTTAACCCCCAGGTTTTGTACAATGTTTATCCTGTATTTTTGATTAACTTACTGGATTCTGATGTAGAAGTTCTCGTGTTTATTTGGAATGATCACCCAGAGTTTGTTTTCGAGATTCACATAATTGAAAAAGGTAAACGGAATAATACGCATGTAACCATTACTGTTCATCAAATAGTAGTCGACACAAAACATATCCTACAAATTATAACAATTGAATCAGTTACCACAATTTATATCATTCAAATAGTTTAGCGTTGACTATCGATTCGGGACAAAACTCGCAATTTAAGTCATTTTACTGTCAAATTCGTACGGCTATTCTTTTCAAATATCGACTGCCATCACAATAATGTATTCATAACATGGAAAGTGAAGGGTCAATATCTAATCACCATGATTCAGGTAATGTTGATTGTTGTTTTTAAAAACAAGAGAACGTGAGGTATATTCATTTTGCCATGTTGAAGTTTATGAAGCAGCATACGTTGATGGTTAAAATGAATAATTTTTCAGAAAAAATGATGTTATTTAAACACAACTTCTTTGATAACATGAACAAAAAATGACACGTAGGAGATGGTTTTTACAAAAATTATACAACAGAGGGCAGTGAATGTAACCAAAATCTGACTCTGACACACTAAAACCAATTCCAAAGATGCGTGCATAGAAAAATTAAATGAATGAGAACCAAGAAGAGCCTATCATTAGTTTTGTGTCAAGTTGGCCCGACGTACGAAACAGAGAAATAGATTAAAAAGTTTTTGTAGCAAATAGTGAGATTGAAATTTTAAATCATTGGTATGATACAAAAAATAAATATTCGTGGGTTATAGATATAAAGGACATAAATAGGTTGATTACCTCACGATTATAATCTTGGTATTGAACAAATGAATGGTATGTGACCACGGAGTTCTTCAGTTTTTTAATCGATTTTTCAAAATCTTGTTCATTCACGATGTGCTTTCGAAGTATTTTGAAGGTGAATTTTGAAATCGTAGGACTAATTATATCATAAATATTTACATATCATCTGTCTCCGTGCGAATGAAACTTTTCATATTAATAAATAACTAAACGTTATGAAAAAATAATGATAATTTAGATAACAGCGGTCATAGCTAAACAATAAATTTATATCAAACCATTAATGATTAACATGCATTTGTCGCTGTATGATAGTGGAAAATATCAAATGGCTTTTCTAGTTTTGCCGCTACACAATTTTAAGTGAATCCACGCATAATCAAAAAACAAAAGATTGATAAATGAGGACGGCGAAAGGTTAGACTCCAAAAGTTTTTGTCAGTTTTACAAAATATCCGAAGTTCAGAAAAAACGCATGACGAGTTCTGGTATGATTTTCGCCTATCCTGGATATGAATTTGAGGTTCGGACGGGAGGCAATCAAGTGAGCTAAAGGATATGTGGTTTCAGAAATGATGCTATTCAAACGTAGTTAGCGTATTTTGTACTACTGATTTGAGACCCCATGAAAACGTTTTACGGCAGAGTTCTCAGTTATTCATTTTTCTAAATATGAAGGCATGGTATTGAGATAGTAATTACTAGATTGGCGATTAGATTATATCCTGTATTAGCCAACGCCATTGCCATTGTCAAACCCCAGCACAGAATGTTTCGAATGATTGTGGACACAATAGTTTTCACTACTCAAATGTTCTAGAAGACATGTTTTCCATGATAACACACCATAAACTATTGTCATTTGCATAGCTCGATTGTAATCCAATCATAATTGCTTCAAACCATTCCTTAGCTGTTTCTATTTCCATTAAACAAGTATATATAACAGTTAACATGTCTTTTTGATGCACCAGACGTGCCTTGAATACCACCAGCACATTGACGAGTTAGAGTGTAGAACATTTTCATAATGATAGACAGTATAGTGGGTGTAATACTGACTCATTAATATGCTAGCATTGAAATCAGTGGAATGCGGTAAGTTATCAGAATTGCAAGAAAGTTATCATTGTCGACAATAGTAATCTCCATCCTATCAGGAACTTTAACGATCAGCAATTTTTTTCTGTGGTCCATTTTCCTATCCTGAGATCCAAGCACCGTCAACCATATGACCTACGTAGCTAATATTTTACGACTAAATTAAGACTTATCTAAAACACCCTTGCTGCCACAACAAAATACCAGGTTAGAGTGTTTGATTCATTTTATAAGCTTGCGAGTACATTTCCAAATTTTGTCACATCTCTACTTTTAGAGTTTCAATTTTTGCGCGAGAGTTCATGATGTCAGCAACAGTTATTAATTAATAAGTGCTTTCTCGTTGAATCATATTTTCATCTCGATTTAAGGTATTTTTTCGAGTACTTGAGTGTAGGTGTATGTTAGTTGATGCGATTAGAAAGCAAAAAGATAAATACAAAAGAATCTCAGTTAATTATCATTCGAGTGATCAATAATATATTGTCTGGCGTTCTTCCAACGTTCTTATGTTTCGGTGAATATATCTTCATAGTTGGGATCGTGATAGATTGAGTTCATGTATTCGTTATCATCGTCGGAATTATCGTACCTCAAGTCATATTGTTCATGATTGTCTATAATCAAAATATATTACTGGCTTGGTTCGTATTTTCATAATCATAACTAAGATCCGAAAGATAGCCGTCGTCAATAGACGCTGGTTGACCTCCACTATGACCAGTAAAACAACGAGAGGTCATAAGAGTAGTGTCATGGGACGTTCCAGCTCTCTTGAGATACGTTTTATTAGGATAAAAAGAGAAATTTTTCCACACAAGATCAGAGTGGTTCGTGTGAACATTTGAATACCCTGCGCATGCTTTTGTACTAAAAACATACTTGCGTCCATTGTGCAGTTATTTAGTTCTCTTGTGTTATTATCAATAGTTTCCCTTATAAGGTAGGCTATTAAAATTAACATCGTTATCACGTTCAGAATCTTCAAAACACCTACTTCAAAACCAGAAATACTGATCAGAAGTGTGGATTCATCTTTTTCTATATATAAAGCCTATTATTTCCATTAGAGTACCTTCATTTTGTTCAATCTGTTTGAAACCATGCACGTTTTTGTACAGTTGTACTTTGAAGTCACATTTCCCTGACATATCGTGTATTTTTCGATATAAAACATGTGGTAGATTGTGCTCGTAAAGTTCCAAAGATAAAGAATCTTTGGTTGTTTGACGTCTTTTATTGAATCTAGATGAGGTTCAAGTATATGATTTTCACGTTGTTCGATGTTCTGGGTTTGATGTTGGTGTGGCAATTTTCTAATTCGTATATAATTTAGTAGTAGGACTTCGTTTTTGAGATTTGGGAATCAAAATAACAATATATCTTACCTTCGTGTGTGTATGATTTCAGAACAATGATTACGTTCGTAGTTAATCAAACAAGAAAATTGTTTTTTCATTACGCCGCATAGAGTGGAGGGATTTTGGATCATTTTATCTAAATTTTAAATGTTCATAAAATAATCATTATAAAGATATCAGGCTTAGTCTCAGTGGTAGTGATCTGATGAAAAAAATATTTGACCCTCTGTGCATATCAATCAATACTTTTCTTTGAAGAGGCACGTTCACTGCTCGAATATATTTTCTCAGACCGAAAATATGAATTATAAAGGCGGCTGAAATCTTATCAACGAATTCTAGTTGTTGCCGCTGATGGATAGCAGTTCTGAAAGAATTATTCTTACAGATACCTTTAACCAGATATGATTCAAATTTCTCAAAAATAAACCCAAAATATGATTTCAAATATTCATAAATTACGGACCACATCTACTGTGTAACGACATAAATTTTCTCAGATATTCCGCAGGAGTATCTAAAGAGAGATAAAGTTGATCGATTTTTTGAAAACTTAGTTCGGAAACTGGAAGAGGTGGGTATGCGTTAATGAAGCCCTGCATTGATTCAGCCAATAGTTATCAATTAAATCCATGACAGAATAACAGAGCTGATGCTTTGATCTAAAAATGTGATTAAACTGCTTCTTAAACGCATTTTTCAATTTATTAGGTCATAAAAAATTGAATATTAATGAACAATGTATTTTTAGTTGGTTAAGCACCTACGAGACAGTGCATCACATGCTACACCTCGGTTTAAAAATATTTCTTAAGGGTTCTTTGAGATCTTTGCGTTAATAATTGCTAACGTGTAATCTGACAATGTCGTGAAAGTGTGATTATAGTAGCCTACCTTTTGGATGATAATAATGTTGCAATTGGTGGGATCCTTTCGTCAGCCGTGGAAGATCGCATCGGTTTGGAGATTTTGCAATAAACGTATAATTAAGCTTATTCGACGATTTAACTTCATAAATTCTTGGGTCAATCATAGAAGTACTCGATATTGAGGAAAAATCTTTCGTGGGGAATCTTGAAAATCACAATTTTGGTTTTTATTTTCTTTCGATTTGATTTGTCGAATATAAGGTCCATACGTTCGGGTTGAATGCCGAACATGTAAGCGAGCCTCAGAGTGGTGTGCTTTTGGTTTAAAAGTAGCAGATATTTTTCCATGAATAAGGTAATGAATTTAGAGATAATAGTCGTCACCGGTGAAATGGCAACAATTTTGTGAAATCTGGACACTAGAAACATTAAAGCTTTTTTTGTTGAGTTTTCAGTGATTTTATCGTCCATAAATTCGGCCATGCTATGATTTTTAACCAATAATGTCATATTTGTTTGGAATATGTTTCTGGTTACGAATCTTAGACTCAGGATGGTCTTTAGGCCAAGGTCCTGCACCATAATTATCCTGTTATTTAACCTTATTACTGGATTCTCGTGTAAAAGGTCTCGTGGTTCCATCCGCTCACCCAGAGCTTGTTCTCGAGACTTACCTGATGAAAGAAGCTGATCGGAATCATGCGAACGTAGTTTTGAGTGTTTTCCACGTGGTACGCAATCCAAAACATTTCCTAAATATGTTAACAATTTAATTATTTCGAACGATTTATATTGTTCAGACTATATCGAGCCAAATGTTTCTTTATTTAAACCGCGCCATTTTAAATGTTTATCCCGTGTGCTGTAACCATGGCAGAGCTATTATTCCAAGCATTGAAGATAGAATTTTTAAACCTAAATAAGAAATAAGAGGGTCGGGTTAATGCATAGGCTCTGCCATATTATGCTGCTATACACATTTTCTAGACCAAATGTTCCGATTATTAATTCAAGCGTTCTGAGTATTTTTAACACAAGAATTAGTAATAAAGTTAAGTATTATAGATTCATTGGTCTCCATATAAATAATCGTATTGAAATCATTTATTAATTAGTGTTTAAAAAAATATCGAAACTTTTGAATGTTCAATCGGAATATTTGGTCGAGAAAATGTTCGACATAGAGTTAATTAGCCGATTTTCAAAACTGAACAAACCGTTAACATTGTGAGTTAATGCTAGAATTTGAAAACAAAATTAAATAATTTTAATAGACTTACAACAAAATATTTGGTATGCTTGTTTTTTTCTTAGAAGAGAAAACATCAAATCAAAACATGTTACACGAAGTTCGACGTCTCATCATATCTTCATTCAAAAACGGAACCAAATTTTCAGACACCGCGGCTATATGTTGTCAAAATGGACGCCGAGCAGAAACTATAAAGTTTATAAGAAGAAGCAAGAGGATTTGAGATATTAATGGGTGGAGAGCACCCACGCCTTTTAATCGATGCTCAAATTGAACTACTCTGTGATATTTTGGACCGATTTTATTCACGCGATTCGTCGCAGATACGATTTATTCTTCAAGAGAAGCGATATCCAGATAAAGAACGTCGGTGTTTCAAAAAGTTTCACTTTGTCTTTGAGATTATCAGGCTAACGTCTTAATGGAATAACCACTCCACTGCTAACCAAGTTCAAAAAGAGTACGTCATATTTTTTCTTATCGCTCCTGTCAATCAACTATTATTTTTTCTAAATGAAACTAAATAAAAATTTAACACGGTAAGTATATTTCGTCTATCTTCAATCGGAGTTCCAGTAACTCTAATTGTTCTAGCATTAAGGATGAAAAATTTTCTGATAGTAGTATCATGTCGTAAGAATGGTTGAAAATTTTTAACATATTAAGATTACCATCAACGCAGAAATCTTTCATGAAATTCTCTAACAGCCTTTTAATTTTTAGAGGATTAAGTATTTAGAGAACTTATATGGTGCGAAACTAAGACTCCATCCCTTAAATCTGACTTGGCAATTTCTTAGCTGCTCTCGGGTTATTCGCTAATATATTTACTTCTTTGAAGTTTATTTTATAATCTAATAGATCTTTTGTTTTCGAAATAAAAATCGATTTTATCACAAATAAATCAAAGAAATACAAAAAAATTTCCCAAGGAAGTTAAAATTGATAAAAAAATATAATCTCGTATAATTTTATGGGCTTTTATCACAAGATGGAAAGTGATGAATTGACTGCATTACAGGCCTTCGTTTTGAAAATTAACTTTATTTTAAAGTTTTCGCTTTTTTTTTTAACTCAAAATAAAATCAATTTATTTGGAAATTTCGGCACTGCTTTACTGAGTGAAAAATTTGGGAACGATATTTGTAAAAAAAGAGCACCAAATAGACAGTGAAAATGGTAAAACAATTAAATATACTCAGAATGCATATATATCCTAGTCTAAAGATATAATCGCTTGCGCTTTTAAACACTCGTTGTTTCTAGAATAAAAAAAGAAAATTGGGATTAATTTATAAAAAGAACCAGTATTTTATTGCAACAAAAAAATTTTCCGTTTTGGAAATTTTTGAAACAATGGCCAGTTCAGGTTTTAGTTAATTAACTTTTGACACTCAGATATCTATTGATATAAGAAAAATTAACAAAATTTATCAGGTGTGTGTGATTCAGGAGTGTCATTTTATATACCACATATCACCAAGATTATACACAGCACAAAAATTAGTGTGAATATTTTTATGTAATGTCAGACACTATGAAGAGATACAAAAAGAATCACTAATGGGCCTGCTTTTAAAATAAAAAACGTTGCTTACCTGACTGAAGTAATTCGAGTATTTAACAAAATAATGGCATGTTATTTTTGAATTCTTCAGGATTTTGATAGACTTCTCGAAATCATGCTCCTTTTCTTGGGGCCCTTTTTGGAGAATTTTGAATTTGAATTTATCAATTTTTGGTCTAAATATATTAAATATTATTACCTAACATTTGTCTTTGTTCGAA
>JWZT01003221.1:81044-91821 GCA_000827895.1 Thelohanellus kitauei | reverse complement strand
CTGGGAAGCAATAAAACTATTATAAATCTTTACATTCAGAAAACCAGATTCATTAACCAAGCATACATTTTGTAATTAAGTATTAAATAGGGCTCAATAATTAATCCACGGCCAAAAAGTCACTGTAAAATTCAAGAGATGAGCGACTATCTGCAATCTCTACTCAATACCCCTCTTAAATTGGTCTGCTATATATGCTAACATAATTATTCTCTGACAACCTGCATCTATTTCGATGAACACGAATGACTTTTGTTCCATTCATGATTTCGGCTATTCTGCTGATCATCAGACATCTTTCTCAAAATGAGTTTGCATATTTAGAGAATTTTTGAATGTTCATGACCTACGTCGATCTCAAATACACAGTTTTTTTAAAAGTACAGTGATACTTAGACATATGAGTTTAATTTGTTCAAAAACCAGTTTCATATCTCAAATCAATTTTTCCCATGTAAAACAGGTAAAATATCTTTAATCCGTTACGACCATCCAAAAACCCAAATCAATTATTACAAAAATGGATAAAACAAGTTAAATTGTTATAATATAAGCATATACTTGTACGCAAACCTGAAAAATGGTAACTGATAACTGAGATATGAAATTAAATGTGTTTTTACGAGTTCTTACCTTTGAGGTAGACGATAACGCCTCAAGCTGGTGTGTTAGGAGGATTCAGAACGAAGGAAAAGAGAGAGTTGGTTTGTATGGCTGATATATATAGCGAATAAATTGAAAAACAAACTATGTTCCAAAATACATAAAAATATCACATAACACCATCACAATTCCGAAGTTACGCTCAATATGTTAGCGAACTCTTGAACCAAGTAAAATGAACCAATGAAGCTGAAGTAGTTGATATAAGGCCTTCGGCAATCTAGCAAGCCCAGCTGTAAAAAAGTTCGTATCTCAAAGCGAAATTCTGCTAAGATTTTTTTGGTATATTGGAATTCTCGTATTTTTGGGCACTCGTATGTCGAGGTGATACTCTATTTGAAAATTAGTTTGGCAAACCTCTAATTCGCCTTGAATATTGGAATCAAATCCCATATAAACTCAGTCTTTGAGATACGTTTATTATTTACACCTATTTTGTAAATTTTGACGATAATGTTTCATAGCGCGAAAAAAATTAAGGTACTCGTGACAAGCTTCGTTGATGGTTTTATCTTAAAATGTGCCTTTTTCATGTCATTCTGCATTTGAGATATTATTTTCATTTAATATATTTATTCTTTAAATTTTTTTGCTATTGTCGGTGTTAAAACGAAAGGAAAAACTTCGAGCTACTCACCATAATTATTCCACTTGAATTATCATAATGTCACTCCATTGGCCATGAAAACCTTTATCCCAGTGTTCGGTTGGGATAAGCTATATACCGGATGTTGAAACATAAATGGTTGATCGAGTCTAAATAATTGTCAGTTTGTGACGGAATGTGATAATCAGACTATCAACGGGAATAGACTCTGACTTTTTGACAAAAAGTGATAAACAAATAGAATAGTCGCTATTTATGATTTCTCCAATGAGGCATTGAAGAAAAAATTGCTGATCATAATATAATTTTACCGAATGTCTTCTGTAATGCCACCATATGAAAACTTCATTTGCTCAAATAGATGTATGGCCCTCTGAAATCGGAGTTCTCTTAATACCCCATGCTTAACTTGTGAAGGCAACTACCTCCCCATCAGGGTTCAAAAATTTGTTATATCCTTGGAAATATTTGGATTCGAATGGAAGATCTTCGGGGAGTATATTTTAAACCTACCAGTGCAATGGCACACCATCCATGATTAACATGAATTTTGTATAACTTTCCAGAATCCCCGCTGAATCTTGTAAGAATGTTTTGAAAAATTCTACACCCAATCCTCCGTACACTATAGCTTCGCTTTCAATAAAACTAAAACATTTTGTTGCCACTCTCATTGAAAAAATTTGGCCTATGGAGAGCTAATGTTGGATAATAAGTTCCCATTCTCGCGCAAGCGTGTTCTACCGTACAAATTTAAGCGGCTTCCGTCGATACATATCAGGTATATAGAATGCCTGTTTGGAGATATTATCTGATACCGATTGATGTTCATTATTCTCCTTTCCTTAACTTCTGCACCAAAACGTGGGTGCCTTTATTGGTTAGGTTAGTTTCAATATAAAAATTAGGCTCTTTAGTCACCTAAACATAAAAGATGTGTGAACATATCATTCGAGTTTTTCAACTATATAAAAATGTGGAATTATGGATGTTATCATTTATTAGTCGGCATTTCAACAATCTGATTTCATCGCTTAACAATGATATTCTTCAATAGCTTGTCTTTTTTGATTCTACTGTCATCATCATTACGTTTTTTTTACAAGTCTTCAAACTCTAGACTCAGGAATTCCAAACTAACGAGATGATTCTGCCATCCCCCTTCTTTGATGCAGTATTTTATGATAGCTTCATTCATTTAATGACTGATGAATTTCTTAGAATACGTTTGAACGACAAAAATAATGTAATTTAAATTTGCTTGTCTCGTCTTGAACTTCAATTTATTTTTCAAGCCAAGGTGTATACACAGTAAATCGTTTTTTCTTCAGTCCCCAGTAGAGAAGACAGGTTGGAACTAAACTATTTATGTATTGTATGCTCGTACCAAATGTTTAATGTCTATTCTTATTTGTAGTCTTAATAAAAGACATTTTATTGCCAACCGCCGATATTTCTTGTCGATCTGTCAATTATTTTTCAAGCCCCAGCATCTAATAGGTGAAATTTTTTATTTATATATGCAATTTTAATATTATCAACATTATTGTTTTTATTATCGATCGCCCTTCTTGATTTACTTCTAGGTGTTTCATCAAGTTTTCATTAGGCTCTTTAAGGTCATCCTTAAGTCTCTAGCGCCCAGTTATGGTGACAATAACACCCACATTGATAACCTATGCATTTGAAGTTTCCTGAATATCAGCAGCACACTCAAGAGATCTAGTGTCAAGCGTTTTCAGAATAATTGACAATATAGTGGGCGCAATACTGATAGATTAATATGCCAGCATCGGGAGCAGTTGATTGCGGTAAGTAATCGTGATTTCAAATAAGCTCTTATAAGAGATTATTGTGTTTTCAGTCGGACCAGGAACTTCAACTATAAGTAGTCGCCTTTTCTGCTCAATTCTCCGCCTAAACCCCAGGAATTGTTAACCTTATGACATCGGTAGTTGTTATTTTAATTTACAAGGTTTGGACTTATCGGAGACACCCTCAGATCCAAAAACAAAATCCGAAGTTCGAAAATGCTGACCCATTTTCAAAGATTATGGATGCATCGCTAAATTTATCCAAATTTCTTCATTTTCGGGTTTAAATTTTCGCACAATCACTCAGGATGTCAGCATCAGTTAATCGAGAAGGAACGCCCTCTCAATGAATCAGATGTTCAGTTTGCTTTAGTAATATTTCATTAAGCGAACGCATTTTGTTGAAGGATGTCAATTAATGTATCTGGTCTACTAAAATATGAATAAAAAAGAATTTCTAAGTTATATCATTCGAGAGATCAATAATACGTGGGCTGGCCTTCTTCAAATAATGGTATGTCTTGGTGAATAAATCCTCATTGTTCATATTAAGAATTATCGGGTCTCCTAAGTCGTCTTCTTCCATATTATTGATCTGTAAATTATATTCATTGCAATTCCCTATAATCGAGAATCTTTACTGTTGTGGCATGCTATCGCGTAATCGTTGTATGATGCCGAAGAACCGCATCCTTGATTTAAATCTATGGTTTGATAGGAAATTACCTGAATAAATTTGATATGTATCATTTGGATTATCACAAATATCGTAATCTTTGAGAAACGATTTTTTTGGATGCAACCCGAAGTACTTCCACAAACTCTCAGTAGTGTTTGTGTTAAAATTCGTATAGCCCGCAACGGCTCGTGTATTATAAACTTACTTGATTCAAAGGTGTAGTTGTTTGCCTCTCTTGTGTTATTATGAATTGTTTCTCTGATCAGGTAAGATATCAGAAGAATAAATGTTATAACGTTCAGAAACTTCAAAATTCCTGCATTAAAGCAAAACATACCGATCAAATTCGTGGATCTCATCGTTTCACTCTTTATTGCCTATTATCTTCATCGTGGTACCTTCATTTTGATCCATTTGTCTGAAACCATGCATGTTTTTGTACAATTGTACTTGGACGTCAAATTTCCGTGGCATATTATGTATTTCTCAATGTAAAACGTGTGATAAATTGTGCGCGTGAAATCCCAAAGATAAAAAATATTTGGTTCTTCCGTGTCTTTTAGTCGATCTGTATGAGGTCCGTGTCTATGATTTATAGGTTGTTCAGTATCCAGCGTTGGATCTTCGTGTGGCAATTTTCTGATTCGTAAGTAATTTAGTATTAAGACTTTGTTTTTGAAATTCGATAATCAAAATAACCAAAGAACATACCTTCGTGTGTGCAAAATTTCAGAACAATAATTACTTTGGTAGTGAATCAAGCAAGAAAATTGTTTTTTCATTACCTCGCATAGAGTTGTGGGATTTTTGATCTCTTTATCTACACGTTAGATATTAATAAAATCAACATGATGATGGATTTATTTTAGTTACTAAAGGATGTGATTTAATGCGAAACACTTAAAGTTTTTGACTCTACGTGTGTCATTTCATATTTTCCTTGAAAGTGGCACACTGACCATTCGAATATATTTTCGAAAACCGAAACTCTGGAGTGTAAACGTAACCAAAATCTTCAATCGAATTTCTGTTTTTTCTGCTGATGTATATCAATTATGAATGAATTACTTCTAACACGTACCTATAACCAACATTGATTACACTCAGCTAAAAATCGACAAAAGTATGACTTAAATCGGTTAAATTTTCTCAAAGATGAAACTTGTCAATAATTTTACAGATTTCCTAAAAGGTATCGCAGAAGAAGCAATAATGGGATAAGTTGATGGCTTTGACGAAAATCTTGTTGTGCGAATACGAACAGGTAGACTCGTGTTTTTTTTCCAACATGGATTACTGTGGATATTTATCAGTCAAATCAATGACAGGATTACAGAGATGATTCTGATTTTGAAAAATGATTGAAATGCGGCTTCGACAAATTATGATATATTATTGGTCACAAAAACTGAAATAAAATGAATGGCGTTTGAAAGTATATTAAGCTCGCGAAAGACGTTTCATCGCATGCCACATCTCGGCTAGTAGATATACTCACAGAAGTTCCTTTTGGTTTCTACGATAACAACTGTAAGTGTGTAATAGAACAATCACGTAAAAATGACTTTATCCTACCTTTCGGTTGGTGATAATGCTGCATTTGATGAAATCCTTTCGTCAACCAGGGAACATCGCATCGGTTTGGAGAGTTAGCAACGAATGAATAATTAAACATGTTCGACGATCGAATCTCAAAAATTCTTAGATTAATATAAGCGGTACTCGACATTTAAGATAATTTTTTCATTTGACGTCTTGAAGATCATTATTTTTGTTTTTATTTTCTTTTGATTTGATTTGTCGAAAATAAGTGATATGCGTTCGGGTCGAATGCCGAACGTGTACGTGAGCCACAGCATTGTGTTCATTTGATTTTTAGGTAACAACGATTTTTCCATGAATAAGGCAATAAATTTGGAGATAATCGTCGTCACTGGTGAAATGGTGACAATTTTGTGGAATTTGACAATTTTGTGGAATTCGGACACTAGATACATAAAAGACTTCTTCGTTGAGTTCTCAGTGATATTTTTGTCAATGAATTCTTCCATGCTATGGTTTGAAACCATAAATGTCATATTTGTTTGAAACATGTTTCTGGTAACGAATCTTAGACCTAGAATCGTTTTTAGGCCAAGGTCTTGTACCATATTTACCCTGTTGTTTAACGGGCTTACTGAATTCTAATGTAAAAGGTCTCATGGTTTCGGCCCATCACCCGGAACTTGTTCTCTAGACTTACCTGGTGGAATAAGCTTGCCGGAATCATACGAACAAAACTAGCAGTGTTTTCCAGTTGGTACACGATCCAAAACATTCCCTGAGTGTATTTACAATTAATTCTATCAGCATGGGTTATATTGTTACGATCCTATCTCCCAAAATATTTCTTTGAGGTACAACGCGAAATGTAAAACTTATAAATGTATTGTAATTATTGCCGAGCTATTTATTTCTTAAGATGCTGCCACAATCGTACATTTACTGTAATAAAGACCGTCAGTTTAATGCAGTGGTTCTCAAAATTTTTTGGCTCGCAGCATACCTCAAAATGCATTGAAATTTTCTCATCATACTCGACATTTACAACAACCTTCCATTGGATAAAAATATTAGAAAATTGTTTGTTTATCGTTAGAAATTTTTTTTCGAGAACTTGGATATTTTTAGGTACACAGTTTAAAAAACTTTGTCTTCGATAATTTTTTAAACAATTTTCCAGGTCAAGTTGCAGTGAATTTAATTTTCACATTCAAAATATTTATGGGTAGAAACGATGATAACATTTACCCGGTATATTTGATTCTGACCCTCAATTTATAAATACAATTTAAAGATAGCATGGCATAAGACAGGATAATCAGTGAATATTTAAGAGGTAGAATACACAATCTAATGTCTATGTCACTGTTGTGATTTTTAAACAGAGAATAATAATTTGTCAATTTAAAAAAAAGTTTCTTACCTGACTGTAGTAATCTGAGTATTTAACAAAATAATGACAAGTTATTTTGTAATCCTTCAGGATTTTGATAAACTTTTCGAAATCTTGACCCTTTTCATGTCGTCCTTGGAGAGTTTTAAATGTGAATTTAACAATATTTGGGCTAAATATATCAAATATTATTACCTAGTATTTTTGGTTGTACGAATAAAACTTTTTATGTTCACAAATAACTAAAAATCAAGCAAAACAATGATTATTTTAATATTAGCTTTAAATGCCAAGCCATAAACTATCATAAAACTTCAATGATAAATATGTATTGTCTATGTTTGTAAGTAGCAACTATCGCACCAACTCATCTAATTCGTTCTTCCAAAATTTCAAAAGAATTCAAGCATCTCAAACAATGTATTATTTTTGGACAATGGTTGATGACTTTACAGCGAAATATCTGGAAATAAATCGAATCAACCTGATTTTAAATAAAGGAGTACGAAGAGTTATGAGATGTGAATTTGGTCTATCTAGTAGATTTGGTGGTTGAATGGACTACTTACAATGAGGATGATAAGTGAATTTATCGTTGCAGAATTAACGTCATTGATACACGATTTATAGTTTTTGTCTGTATGCATATCCGTGCATATGAAACAGTTCATGACAGAGTTACTGTATGTTCACGTATTGATGTAACGGGACATATCATTAGCTAAAATGGATCGCTTAAGATGGTTTTTCTCACCTTGGATTGTAAAAGTTGGAGTAATCTTAAACTTAATCCGAAACGTGTGGGTAATTTTATAAAATTAGGCCTCTCGATACATGTAAATGAGTCATTTAATAATTTAACATCAATTTAAGTAGAGTGTTAAACCGGAATTTAGCCAATGGAGTCATTAGCATTGATATGGCTCATTCTACTTAATTTATACTTTAGTTAATTATTTGAGAATTAATAAATACCTTTCTGCTTTCGGTAGGAAACATAATAATAAACATGAACACTGTAAGAATCATGTATCTTTAGGTGTATTTTCAGAAGAATAAGGATCAAGATTTTCTGACTCTTAAACTTGTTATAATTTTGAGATTTCGTTAATACTTTAATAGTCTGATTGTATTAAACATACGAACAAATTCACAGCATGTTAATCCCATACAATTCTTATGCATTTTTCATCCCTTATGTTACAAGATTACAAGTGGCGAAATCAAATTTAATCAAATAATAGATTTTCAAACTTTTTCATCAATGTTAATGACATGATTTTAACTGTAGAAATAAAAATATAACGTGGGCACACCATTTATCTATTCGGTTTCTCATTTTGTATTTTTCAATGCGAAACAACAAAAAAAGAGCGCGATTCATACGTGGAAACCTGTAAAATCCTGGATTGTGAGAAGTTTGAACAAAAATCAATTATGATTCAGGAAATTAATTATTGAATAACGACAATGTAATCTTCACAGTGATTCTGTTGAGAAGTATACAATTGAATGTTGGCGCGGGAAAGAATACATGTCATTTACGATGCATTATAAAAAAAATAGACAAAGAATGAATCGGAAGTTGTTTATCAACGTCTAGGCCCTGTATGCTGGCTCATAGTTTGATGATTATTTAAATCCATAATTTTTAATATCAACTCTATATTTTTTGGAAACCACAGAGTCACATACTAAAAAAATCTCTTATAAAAGAAAAACTAAGAAAACGTCCAGTTGAGCTAATTGTAGGGTTGTTGGTCATAAACACCAACTAAAAATCAACCAAAATTGAAAAAAATATTTTGTGAATTAAGGTTAAGGAAACATTTTCTATTAAAGAACTAAATTAAACTTATTTTTATGTGTCTGAATTTAATAATTTTAAAATAACAACTCAATTGTTTGGTTTGTTAACCATTATACCCATTCTTCGGTACGGTTCGATTGTCTACTTTTACAATATATTTTTTGCCAATATACACTTACATTTTTATTGACTCTTCAAAAGCAGTCGAGTCATCTGTAACCTGACAGATTGTTATTTTATACAAAATGGCACCTAAAAGAAAATTTGTTCACATTTAAATCTAAAAGTTCGAGTCGTGGATTTAAAGGGCCTGGTTTTTAGATGCTAGGCTATCTCACCCTAGCACGATCATATTATTTTTTAACCAAATATGTTTAAAAACGGGCATAAAGTCCATCGTGATACTATATGACTCACTACAATTTCGGTAAATACGGTGTAAGACGATCAAGATGGATGTTAAAATCTAATGTTGAACCGTAGCCTTTACTCTGGCCACAGTTTGTACTCGTTGGTTAGATATTGACACAGGAATGAAAAGAAAAATGTCGAAACCTGTAACATCTAGCAGAAAATAAAGGTTTCAACTTTTATTGACTATGAGGTTACATTGAGATGACCTTAATTTCTTATGGAGCTTATTCGTGGTTGTATCTTATTTCAAATCCCGAATAGGAAGCCGAAACTCAAATATGCATCCTCAAACAAAATTGTTAAATTGATATATACTGATTTAATAGTATTTCTCTGAAATTTTTCTTTGAATGAATTTAATTCATTTGGGTTATCAAACAGAAAACTGTATTTCTCTCTGGATCTGATTCTATAAGATTTTTTCTAATTTAATTTTCACAATTAGTTTCATTTAACTCTGCGTCGTTGTTTACAAATATTTATTTGTATGGAAAATACATTTAAAAACCTTTAACAAATGCGGAACTGTTATATTAAATTGGGTATTTTAAAATGGTTTCGAAATCAGAAAATCACAAAAAAAAGGTTAGAATTGAGAAATAGACCCTATTAGCCCCTTTCCCAGGTTCTGAAATAAATTTTGAATAGATCGAATAAAGAATCAAAAGATGAACGAGAAAGACAAATTCATGTTTATATTTTTTCTTATATACACGATCCAAAACAGATTCTAACCAAAACTTACTGTAAAAATAATGATGCAATTTTTTATTAACTTTTCAGGGCGTTTGGCTTTAATAGACCAGGGTATTTATGCTTTCAGCAATGCCCTTTTTCCAAATTTCAAGTGTCCACGAGTAAAATTCCGTCACTGAGGAAGTAGACTTAGATGACGATTCTGGCTTCTTACATTAGTTAATTTTTGATTAGTTTATTCACTATTGATGTGAGTATGCCCTTTTCTTTTTGTTCCCGAAGCTAAAATTTTGTAAATATTCTACCTGCATGCATTTTTTTTCCGAAGGAATTCTCAAATTACCCATTTTATTAATTCCCATGCAAACTTACAGTTACGCGTTTGTTAAAAGTGGATAAATTTTTTTATAAAAAATTTGTAAACAAAGAAGCAAAAGTAAATGTAACTATCTAAATATTTTCGTAGTAATTTGACTTATTTCGAATATCATCAGCAAATAAATCGGTATTCTTATGAACATTTTATACGTAGATGTTGTTGGATATAAATTATATATCCAAAAAGGAAAAAATGCTGAGTGATCTATTTACTTGACCACGGGAAGAGTATCGATATTTGGTGGTTGGAATCAGCTCAGATTTACCATTATTGTATGTCATTCTCATATGTTATTAATTCTCTAGTTTATCCCTGTACCGGAGAACGTTACTTGTTTGGCAGCGAAACACTAAGGGTCTAAGTTTTTTTAAGGTGATTACTAATGGAAAATACAGCTATTTTATGTTTTTAATTCCAAAATGTCTTCTCCAAATTTCTTTATTTTTCCCTCTGGGCGATTGCCCAATTTAGCATGCCTTTTTAAATATTCACTGCATGGATCTCAAATTTTTTCTCAACATAAAATAAGACAGAAAAGCTGGAAAATTACAGTGTTCATAAAAGATGTACAATTGGGGTCATCCCGATAACGACGTTTGCTATAAATGATATAATTCCAGCAAAATTAAAATGATGGTGTTTATAAACATTAAGGAGCAAAGGTATAGACAATCCCTCTTACAACGTAGTCGAAAACAAATATAAGTTTCCCTGTTTGCGTGCATTCGTAACTGTTTGCGAATATCCGCGGATCAATTTCAAAATGTCGGCACTGCTTTT
>JWZT01003221.1:65650-78344 GCA_000827895.1 Thelohanellus kitauei | reverse complement strand
TCCATTTGGCCTTGCACATCTTTTGCCATTTTTCGGCATTTATAATACGTCTTCTCTCTCACAATTTTGTTTCTTCTACATGAAAACCGGTCATAAATGTTTTTCTCACCATATTTTAAATAGAGCACACGCAGATATTCGACGTTTTTCGACAGTTAAAACCTACTACCAAAATTACGTTTTATTAACTGAATATTTTAATAAGATTTATTGGCCTTGTGATATATTGATAACCAACAAAAATTTACCTGTTTTATGATTAGGACTCAGATTTTGGTTTCGAATATCCCATCAATCACGACAAACGTAACACTGCAGCAGACCCACATCAAACAAGAATTCAAGGTATCTTTCTTCTATCTTGAAGAGCCCGGTGAATGGCTCTAGGAAATTTTGATTTCGTATATTCTCTATTAATTTTTCGAACGGGACCGAAAATACTCGTGCTGCAATCCTTAACCTTTGCCGATACAACTGCATTCTAATATCATACGCTATGTAAGTCTTTCAGATATACATGACATCGATAGAAACAAGAGTAAAGTCACTACCGTCGAGAAAGTTCGCGTACTCTTGATAGCTTTCGATAAAGACATTTTATGAGTCATCATAATTTTAAAGCGTCAAATTATAAGCATTCTATTAATTTATGGTTGTTTTGAGGGGATAATTTAGTCCACATCTTGATGTTTGTACGCGACAAATGCAGCGATTCCAAACCAGACAACGGGGAAGATGACATAAACAAAGATCTGCATAAGTGAATAACAATACCATGAATTTAATTGGCAGGTCATCGCTCTTTATGTCACACGTGTCGAGGATCCTTTGATATTCTTTTAAAAGAGTAAGCGCTGGCGAAGACTGGTCTAAATTTTGGAAAATGCAATTTGGACAATTAAAAGCATGCAAATTTAATAATGTGATTCACGTTACAATGTGTTGCTTAATAAAAATTGCGTTTTTAGTGAATTTGCCTTCTATCTCATCCAATTAATTTGATATTATTATACAGAAGCAAAATAATAAATAAAACGGAAAAGAAAATTATTTTTCAAAGTTAATCGCATACATAAATATACACTAAATTGTGAAAATAGAAAACAGTTTTGAAATACAGAGATGTATAGATAATCAGTGGCATAAATGGCGGTCAGGTAATATCGAGATCACTACTTAAAACAAATGAAAAAACAAGCATTGGAAATCTCTCGAGACATTTTATGCTCTTCTATAAACGGTATAGAAAAGGCCATAATTATTCGACTAAGAGAGCGATAAAAATAAAACTGCATGGTGTCCATGGCGCAAATTGTTCTAAATTTACTAAAAAGATAAACTGTGACCAAAATCGGGCTTTTATCGAAAGCATGAACATGAATCAAGGTGCTCAATGTGGCGAAATTCCTATAAACGATGCCACTCGGCACTCGCCTTTCATGGTCACTGATAATCAACCGGCTGCGTATAATTGGATACAAAATAACATTCCTAACCTACACAAAAACAAAAACTCAAGCCCGAAGGCTTCGTAAACATATTTCGTCTCCTTCAAAACCCGCTCAACGTCGTATATGGAATAATCAATAAACCCACAGCAAATGATAAAATTTAAGAGCGAGTGATTAGAAGAGGCTCCAAAAGAGAAATAATTAAAAAACATAAGGTTAGGTTTCTTGTTTTCGCTTTTATGGATCATGAATCATAAAAAAAACTTCGAGTTTACAAAATCGAAATGAAAATCGCACATAAACAGTCATTGCAGAGACGAAAATTATGGAGTATTTAGAAGTTTCATATCTGATAATATATTATTTAAAACAGTGTCATCCAAAGTGAAATATCTCACTTTTGATACAGTCTACAAGATACAACAGTGTTCGCAAAACGAAAAACGAGTTAACTTTTAATTGTCATGTTTGCAACGCATATTAAGGATAATATATAAATTTGGTAAAACTTAAATATGTACAAAATCTGGCGGTATTACTGTCACAACACGAAAATAGAAGTTTAAAATTGAACGACCTTGTAATTTCGAAGTTAAATGATAATTTCTGTCTTATAAGCTGTGATTTTAACTGTTTTAAATAAATACCTATGTCTTTGTAAACGTTTAATGATGGATCGGAGTAACCCGCACGGCGTTTCACTAGCCTGCTCAGAGTGTAACAAATGACAGTCTTGCCATTCTCTGTATCTTTGCCATACCTGTCGTTTAGGATTTTGCTGATCATTGAATGGATGTTCGTGGCCTTTCCGAGCAGAACCTGTTCATTGTAATTGAAGACTTCAACAGCAAGATCCATTTTTGCTTTATCCACGTCAGGTCCTTTTTGATCTTTCGAGGCCTCGAGGCTTTTGTGATATGCTAGTTGAACAGAAGACAAACCATCCACCACAGTCATAATGGGTGCCAAATTTTTATGTATGTTATCGAGATAACAGAAAGTATGAAGATATCGAAAGTTGACATCGTCTCCTTGTCTCGTGATGTCGCTAGTCATTCTCCTCGGCTGGCATTTGTCGTAATTTTGACTCGATGTGGGGCTTTTGAAACAACTCTCGAGATCATTAGAAATCTTCAGGTGACACTTGGGTGGAGAACCTGGTTAAAAATGTTTACTTTTGACCTTCGAGAAACTGTTGAAGAACAGAGTAATCGATATGAAGCTTTGCTGAATTATTAATATGTTACGTTTAGGTTTGTAAAACCAGATAACCCTGCAACTCGATATCTCTGATCGTATGTATCTATGTTCCGACAAATGTCAAATCCTTGAGTCGCGAAATTCTGCTTCATCGACGATACTTTATCCCCTACATGTCAATTGAATATACATGCTAAAGTGGTCTTTAAGGCCAGAGGGTCAAACGTCACAACGGAAGCCCCATAGTAGACCAGGAACATGGTCATCAAACACCAGACCTGACTCATTGCAACAAAACCCATTTAAGATAAGCCCAATGATAAACCGAAGTACACCCTATTAATAACGACATCATATCATCATTTCACAAAATGAATTATTAAGTTTTATTGATTTAAAGAATGATTATTAGCTAGGAACAACTCAGAATATCAGATCGCATATTAGACTTACTAAGGCTCATCCGCCACACCTGACGTCACTTTAACATCATGAAACAGTCATCTGACATAGAACGCAGCCAATAAGTTAGGTAGCTATAATATAATTAAGCTATGTGGGGACCTCTATCAAATTTTTAACTATGTGGGCAAAAATTCATGACGTAACTATAAATATCAATAAATTACTAATCGCAACATTTTTTGCTAAAAAGTTAATATTAACCGTGTTAAAGAAATACATCCAAGATGTGTGTAAAGCAAAAATCAAATTATCCAATACATTAATGTCTTAACACGAAAATTCATGACAATTTATGGTGGGCAAAACAGCAGAATTTTATTGTCATTAGGGCGTGCTATCATAAAAAACGATGAGGTATGAAATATTAACATTTCTAGAAATATATCTCTTATTCACCCGTTTCCCATTGAATAATAAATGTTAAGATTTATAACGCAAATAGGATTGTTGTTATAATTTTAGGAATAATCGCATATTTAGAAAATTAACTTTTTGAGACTCCACGCCTTGAGTTAAATACACGAAATTAAGGGATTTTCAACGATTCGTGTAAGATGATTACTTATCACAATACAATATTGTTATTTTTAAGAATTTTTTGATAATATCCACATATTCTCGAATGGCTTCACTAATTGTCATCGTTTCTCATCGACTCCCTCGATCCGTATCCACATGGAGTATGGTCATGAATTTAGCATATCATTAATTGAAAAAACATTTGATAGCTGTTCTTTTGAAGCTGATCATTCTGATAGGATAGCTAATAAATGTTATACTAATTCGGGTTACGACGGAGTTCGAGTATCGGTGACATCAGCTATGCGTATTAGGCGTTACAATCATAAAAAATCTTGTGTGTTTGTAATGTTAGATTTCAAGCATCCGACATCAAGCTTTCTGAGTATATAGCAGTAAATCATCATAACTAATTATGCAAATTCGCCACCCGTTTTTATTTTAATCATTAGATATTTTATTATGATAAATGAAGCATTGCCATGTATAGACTGCGTACACTTTATTAGCATGTATCGATGTATATGTGTTTAGATACCCTTATAATACTACATCAATTACATTAATTGGTTTTCTTCGTCATAGTAAATCAGGCAGCGTATGATCTAATTTTTTGTTGTTTAATCACTTAGTTTTATGAGTTTGATGCTTAAAAAGTCATCAATCTCGTATTGGTAGTTCGTTTACCATCCCCATTATGTCTCCACATCATGATTTCATGCTCCCTGAAACGTAGTATCTGGGAACGTAATATGATATGCGTAAAACTACTTGACTGAGAGTAAGTCAACCAAACTTGTGAGGGGCTCTCTACCACCGATTGGGTGAGATTTCCGCGTATTGATTTTTGACAAACATAAGACTCTCTGTTTATGGAAAATCGTCTGGTTTATATACTGGGTTTTGCATCCAATATCGTGAACTATGATGACCAATATCGTTATTCACGAAAATGAAAGCCAGTAATATATTTGAAAATATTATATTGCACGGCCAATTCTAAAGGATAAATTATAATCATTTAAAGCGTGTCAAGACACCATTTACTACCAAAGTATACTATTTTGTGGAGTCCATTGTGAGGATGCCGTTGAACAAGAACCTTGAATTATCATATTAAATAACAAGAGAAACAGTGTTGTTCAACCATACAGGGTTTTTCCCTCAAGTTGGTATTTTTTTCGATTCACTTTGGTCTTTTGATACTAATTTTTCGTAATTTAATTTCTAAGAATTATTTGAGATGGATTGACACAATACACGAATTTCTAACAACGCAATTTCAGAAGACCAAATTGAATCGAAAAAAAACCGACTTGAGTAAAACTCTCTATGGTTTAAAAACAATGTTTCTCTGGTTATTTAATAATATAACTGTAGGTTCTTGTTCAACGGCATCCTCACAATGGACTCCACAAATAGTCTAATTTGGTGGTAAACGGTGTCTTGAGACCTTTTAAATGATTATAATTTATCCTTGAGAATTGGCCGTGCAATATAATATTTTCAAAAATATTACTGGCATTCATTTTCATGTATAACGATATTGGTCGTCATCCTTTACGATATTGGATGCAAAACCCGGTATATGGTATATAGATGTGAATTAGATCAGAACCAGATGAGTTTTACACATAATTTATACCATGAACATATGAGTTGTGAATTTTTCAACTCATCCCAATATAAGAATAATAAGTTCCTCTTTGCAAACCCTGAATTTTCTCTTTTGTATAAAATATGGTCTCAAACTACACAAAGGTGCCCAGAAACGTTAGATCAACTGAAAGGTTATAAATAAACCAGATAACCCCAAACACCGGTAAAACTTCTTCTAAATAAAATTAAAAATACCTTCAGAGATTCCTATGAGTTTTAAGCCACTAACACAGAAGCTAAACACTAGTTCCGTTTCTATCATATAAATCAAGTCACTAAACATGTTAAACAGGAAATCTCCTGTATACGAGTATCAAATTCCGGATGTTTCGACATTCAAAAAACACGGGCGGTGACTTGATCGGTTTACTTAATGAATATTCCCACAACATGCAACCTTCTATAGATTGAACACATCTGTCTCAAAATAAGCAAGCGCAACGTTATGAGATTACATTTATTGCTAACGACATGGGGCGAAAACCCGTTGAAAACAAATCGTATCAATCATTGTAATCTTTCCCACGAGACCTGCTAATGGAGAAACTTCCAGACGTTGTCACTGGTCTCGGTTCACGAGTATTCTATCATTTTACCAGATCATGGGAATATGCTCTCCAATGGTCGATGAAAATCGAGCTCTATTTTTGGCTGGAACTTCATCACCCCATCAGCAAAACATGGTATTTTTTTCTGATTTATGGAGATTTACTTGATAGAGTACCATGACCAGAACTCGATCACGAAGAATTCAATCAGACACGATGGTATTATATTGTAGTAGCGGTATGATTTTAGTGAGACTGAATGTCCGAAAATTCAAAGTGCTCTCTTTTCTGTGGTCTATTGTAACATTTATTAATAATAGCCAATTCTGGCGTTAAGAAAGGAGAAATTTTTAGAATAAAAAGTAAATTATAAATTAACTTGATATTGATGATTTTGCCGTCGAAAAATTCTCAGATCTACCAGATTCTTGCTCAAAGTCAACATTTAGTGATATAGAATCGATTGGAATCCTTGCTCGGATAATTTGTTACTTTATCAATCAACTAGCACGCTCTGTCTATATGACACTGATGCCGATAAGGTGAGCCATATATTTAAAAGCGTGCGAAAAGTTTCCAAATTCCAGAACACAAAGGTTTTAGTGGGATGCGATGGGATTCTCACTCCGACTCTAACTGTTTCCTCTATTTTGTCAAGAACTCTCTTTATTTCGGCGATATACGTACTCAAAAGTAAAATTTTTCTCACGAGATTGCGAAAATCTGAGCTGGTGTTTCAGAAAGGATTCATGATAAATGATATTGATTTCAACCCCAACGTTAAAGATGTGATATGTTTGGCTGGAACTGACTGTTTCTTACGCTTCTATGACATTCGAAATCTTCATAAACCAATTATATGTCGACGTGATCATTCTCATTGGTACGTGTAAGATTATGTTAGGATAATGTCTGCGCGATACAACACTACTTATGATGAGTTAATCGTCTCATGTGGTAGTGATAACAAGGTTTGCTTATTGTACCTCTCATCGTCTTCGTCAAGCCGTTTAAGTCTAGAAGAAAGTTGTGAAATGTTTTGCTCGTATTTACTTAGGTATTACCCAAATGACCAGGTGGTAGACTATAGTGATGGCCACGATATTTCTGTGTATGGGGTGTCCTTCTGCTCCACAAATTCATGGATTTATAGCTCAGTGTCGTTCGATGGGAGGTTTATTTTACACCATGTTCCAAAAGAAGTTAGACTAAAAGTTATTCTTTAATTTTATTGATAAAGAATGTTTTGATAGTCATATTTTTTCCACCACTCCAACGGTTATTTATCGATCCAACTTTCATCTTCTCAAAAAACCCCCTCATTCTTCCAATTATCAAAAAGAATTCGCAAACCATCTTTCAATCAAATGCTATCGTGATTCAAAAAATAAATCAGCTACTCATTTCAAGAGGGGTATAAATTAGTTTTTGATTTCTAAGCATAAGATTCATTATCGTTCAGAGGTTTACTCGATATGAAATCGGAAGTTGGAGGGTTTCATTGAAAAAAGCTAGGGAGAACATAGTGTTGGGATCTTTATATCGTACCGTATAATATATTCATAAAAGATATCTAAACATGGAAATATCAAAAGCTATTTTGTGAATGTCTCTATGAATGCAATCGTTGAAAAATGGCTCGACCTGTACGATGTAATTNAACTAAATGGGTAAATATGTACAGTGCCTTGCAATTGAATTCTAATTGGGGCAGAAGCACAGTTTCTTCTTGTTGATCTATTAAATACGGAAGAATCGGCGTTGAATTTATAAAATTAAAATTATGAAATTGCACTCAATCAATGTAACGATGGAATTGATGGCACTCAATAATTTCGTAAACCTCTAAAATCGCATCTATCCTATATTTCAAGGTAAATATCAGAAGAACACTACCGAATAGTTCTAATTTTCCAAATTCAAAGTCATTTAGTCCAAACTTAATGACTATGAAAAACTGCGTTTCTACCAAAAGTCGAAATTAATTGCAAGACCCTATATTTATAAATAAATGAAGTTTGTCTTCTGGGCTATATTTCAGTGGTTGAATATCACGATACATATTTAAAGTTTTTATTTACTCCATTTTTTATGGCTTATAATTGCAAATAGGATTATTCCGAATGATACAGTCAAGCTCATAAATTAGTGCGCGGTGTCATTAATTGGTGACCTTTGATAAAAATTAAATTACGTGCATTTTGGGAGAATTTTTCCGGTTATTCTCCCTTATGGTGGAATTGAGATTCATATGCTCGAATTTTTTTTCTTGAGCATTCTTAACATAATTTTATATTGGGTTTTGATTAACAATGACCGGATGATATTCTTTTAAAATGCGCCTAATATTAAATTTTTATCAAAAGTCACAATTAATTAAACCGACGCTTTGATTAATGAAGTTGACTGTAACACTAAAAGAAAAAAATAGCCATTGAAATTATTTGGAAAAATGTCAAAAGGCAGCAATCAAAATCGGGAATAACAATTCCCAAGAGTTTTAAAACAGTTTATATAAATGTATAATATTGCAATTAGTTATAGGTTTGTTATATGATTGCACTACTTCTTTATTCACCCGAGTTTTATTCAGCCAGTCATGTCTCAAACAGCTAAAAAATTATGTAAAACTATTTTCTGTAATTTTTTGTCAGCAAATAGATTTATCTATAGTAAACGAGGTTGAATGTAAAATGTTAACGTCCCATGATATGCTTTCTTTTGGAGTGATAAAAACGGTTAAATGTTTAAGAGAATATTTTTAGATAATAGCTAAGTTCAGGCTTTTTCTCATAATTGGATTAGAAAGACAGCGTAATTTCATATATTAAATCACATTCAGAGGTCAATCAAGTTAAAAATTTGAGTATTTTGCATGTCTAGTTTAAAAAACATTATAGCTTCGGGGAAAAATATTCTAAATTATCACAATTAAAAATATTTATGTTGAAACATATGAAACTCCATATTAACGACGAATGAGAACATGGATCGATTACTGAACTATTTTGAGGAAATATAACACTGAAAAATCCGACTTATAACTTCAGAGTGTAGATGTATTTGTGGAAATATGAGGAGATTTCGGTGGGAGGAAATATACATTTACCTTATCTACCCATCTAAAGTTTTAATAACATCGAAGTCACATGTGTACATATTCTCACCATTACGTACTTCAGCGGCACTAGTTTATTGGCAATGAGTTCGTTGACTAACATATTCACTGACACGCGTACCTTTTGTGTAAATAGTTTGTATTCTTTTTATTCCATAAATACAGGTTTTTGTGTTAGATATCGCACATCTTTATGTTGTTTAAAGAGCACATTAAAAATATGGTTTATTCTTTAAGATGCTGTAATTATTTGGATGATGTTTGCGGTGTATATATTTTCCGTTCTGGTGAGCATTATAATAATTTTGATTCTAAGAAAAAATCGGGGAGGCGTACATAGTCCAGATATGCCACAATATCGTTAACCATAAATTGTAGACGTGCGTAATAATTGACGCAATAACATGAAGAACTAACCACGATACCTGGTAGTCGCTTCATCAAGAATGTTAATGAATTCTTAACTGTGAAGAATCTTTATTAAAACGACACGAATGTAGTTAGAGAATTCAGATGTTTAATAATCTTTTAAAAAAATATCCAAATGTAAAACTGAATATTAGTGCTTGTATGATGGTTTATTCAAGATGTTGAAGTGTTTTGGGTGCGCGTAGGTCTTCGGTTATCCGAAGCTGTCTCTTCATCTTCCCGTTGACTTCTGTTGGAAATGTAAACACCTATAATGATCGCCAGGATGCAAGCATATGTCCCAGCATAAACGATCGTCTTGTTAAAAAAAGGATATACCGTGATCGTTGTGTTTATGTTTTCGACGGTTGGCGTGCATATATCGATTATTGGTTTATAGTTCTTCCAAACGTTTGGTGGGTATAAAGTTTCTAATTTTAAGAACAATAAATATCTTGTATCCTAAATATCTAATCGTATCCTCCCCACAACCGTTGAAATTCATTTGTATTTTAACATTGATTTTAAGGACCGTTTTGAGAACCCCAAATACTATGAATATATCGGAAATTCCTCAGACTCGTAAGGAGGGAGAGGGTCGATCTATTATTAGGAGAGAGGAATGCAGCATCACCACATGTTTCACAAGAAGAGAAATCGGAGTTCATTATTGGTAAGAAAAAAAAACAATAAAAGAGTGACGATTCCATCAAGGTAAAGTCCTAATAGTAATGAGTCAGCTGTAAGTTTATCTGCTCAAAATCTACAAAAAACGAGTACAGGAGGAATGGGACTTCCTGTATATGGTATCGACGATGTTAATTCATGCACCTGCAAATCTTATGTAAAAGAGTACATTCTTAATTTTCCCCACCATAAGTATTTTCTATCGATAGTTTTTTTATATCAAAGTAATAAAAAGTTTAGGAACCGAGATTTCATTGATTAATCAGAGATAAATATACCTAACATAGGGATAAACAAACGCGAGCTAAGGTGGGTCGTGCAATACTGTAAATGGACAGCTTTAACCGTGACAAAAGCATTCAGGACTAGTACACAAATCGTTTTATGAATTTAAGAAATAAATAATCTTCATGTGGATAAAGCTTGTGTTCTCTTTTAACTTTTTAGGTATGATGGAGTACTAACTGTCTCTATTTACTGCGTTTGTAGTTTATAGAAAATTCTTTAGACCTGCGCCAAGAAAAGCTAAAAATATATGAGTGATAGTAATATTAAGTGAATTGTCTGAAGACTTTCTGGCGAATACGATTTTTTGAATATTTGGGATTTGAATGAAATCTCAAAACGTCAATGGTGGGGAGAGGCTGCATTCATTTGCTTAAAGTTTGATGCATTGTGAGTGTCACATTTCAGATCAAAAGGAATCAGGTCAGTTAATCACAGTGATATTCAAACAACGATGCAACCAAAGAATAAGCACATGAAACTGCTGCAATGGTGAGTTTGTTCGTTTTTAGTCCAACAAAAAGATCATGTAATGAAAAACTATACGGAAAATGGCAAACTTTGTCGGATATTATTATGGGTATTTATAAAAAATAATGTAGTAAATGAGTCAAAACAGTACCTGGATCTTCAGAATATTTGTTATGCGAATCTGGCGAGCCTATTGTGTGTTTGAATAGGCCGATAATTGAGTAACATGTGACATTGCGATTGGCTCCTTCATTGAGGCCGAAGTGCGACATAATGGCTCGTCCAATCAGATGAACAATGTTTTCAATTTTCTGGTCTTTGACAGCAGCAAAATATTTCTCTAATTCTTCGTCTACATTTTCCCGTGTTATGTTAGCTTCCTTTGTAGCTACAATAAGCCCTTCTTTATCATATTTTTTGTATTCTACAACGACCAGACGCGTGTGATAATCTATGTAAATTGCCTCCAAACCATGTGTCGCTTTAATTATCGAGCTTATTGTTGATTTGACCTTGTCAATATAACAGATTAAGTTCAAAAAATGATGGTCAATCCGGTCGTTCTGCTTCAGGACAGTACGTGCAATATTAATGGTCAAGCAGCTGACAGACTTCTTGAAAAGAGTTTCGCCTCCGATGCAATTCAAGATCTCTTCGTGGATAAGCAAATATTCTTTGGGAATTTTACCTGGTAAAGTGTAACATACCTTTAATCTTCATGAATTCCTTAAAAAAGACATCAATCGGATGATAATGTCGCTGGATCAAAAAAAACATACTTTGGCTGGATTGAACCCTGACAATACCGCGCAGGGAAATAGATCCTGTTCCCCGGGATCCGCGGTACATATATCGATATCCTTCTTTAGCAACTCTGCTCTCATGTCAATTGCCATATCACCTATGTTATGAAATTAGTGTACATTTAATTTTATTGTCTGCGATCTGTGCCCTCAACAGCTCTGATGGGTTCTCTGTGCACCGAAAAATCACTAGAATCCATATCAAGACGCATATTCTCCATTCCATCATCTAACCAAGGTAAACGAGACACGCCTGGGTAATCTTGGATTTTGTTATTCGATCTAGACGTTTCTCCCCATTCCATCACGGTGAATATAAACCTTATTATTTAAACAAAAAGAGATGTCTTGACTTATGAAAGATAGTTGTCTAGTTCACAGGCCACACCTCTGTCATCAGATTATTCGACAATAGCATCGCCTACTTAACAGTCAACGTAATATCGAAGTTAGTAATCGTAAATTAGCGCTTATACTCATGGACAATTATTAAACGATTCATTGTTATATATGATAATTAAGATATTTAATAACAACGATTATCTTAATTTTGAGTAATTTAATAACGATGCCCGGCGACAAAATATATTGAAAAGACGGTTTCGTTTTTACAGATATTTAAAATTTGCGCTATCAGGTAAACTAGTTTTGCTGTCTCAATTATTCAAGCTGAAATTTGGATTAATACAACTCCCCTTTTCATTTTTATTACACTAGGTTTCAAAATTTATGAAAGCAAATGAGGTAAAATCCTAGAATAAGGGCCCCATTTTTTTCATTGGAACCTGAAAATAAATAAAAAATTACACACTAAACTGCTTGAATATTCTTCTGAATCCGACGGAGAGCCTCACAAATGGCAACTCAATATACACATAAATATAAATGCGCGTGCGCGTCTCTTAAAATTATGGATGAGTTTCGCGTTATCCACCGCTTTACGCCGTCGCAGAAGAGTCCTACTACAATAAAATTTTAAAATATTGAAGTAACACGTAATTCTACAAAGGAAAATGCATTTTGTTTATTTTAGTCAAAATACATTTGTTTATGAAAACTCCAGTAGACTAGAATAATTGA
>JWZT01003221.1:23099-49677 GCA_000827895.1 Thelohanellus kitauei | reverse complement strand
TCTATGAATATAACTGTTTATTGTGCGATGAGCCAATACGGTGTAGTATATAAGAAATAAAAAACCGACCGTATAAATAAAAAAGTTTTTTAGGGAATATTAAAAACGTTTTTCGGCACATCGAACAAATCAATCTAACGAATATTCGGTGCGTGGTCATCGTGGACGATGTGTGATTCCACAGTGTGGCAACAATCATGGAAATTTTTCATCGTAAGCGTCATGGAATATTCCAGTTTCCACCCAATTCACCCTTCCTGTACCCGATAGAGGAGGGGTATTCAACCTTGTTACACATAAGAGCACATTCTATGAGTTTGAAAAGTTTGCGGGCGTCATACTTTGACAATGTTAATTCGTATTTTGATATTTTCCAATAATACATATATTGTGTAAAAAAATACAAAAAAACCATTGTAAAATTTTAACAGATAAGCATCTTTTATATTTTAATGAAAATTATCTAATTATATTACATGTCCATGTGATGTTTCACACTTCATTTCATTTGCATTTTCTTCAAAACATGGGCAGTATTCCGAAATTCCATGCTCTTAAGCAATCTTAAAGATTTTCATCACTCAGTCGATACCTGTGTTTTGATGTTATGCTATTCATGTTTGGGAGCAATGATTAACACAAATATGTTGAACAACAAACTATTTTATTTTGTATGATGCCCTTTTCAAGAAAGAAAATTTATTTCCTTCAACAATATTCCAATAGTTTTCATCCGATACATTGGATTTTAGGACAACGTAGTTCTGACGATCCAATATTTCTAGCTCAACTTATTATGTGTTAACTTGACCAAGCCCGGAAATTTGTTTGTTGATTTCAAATACATTTAGTTGACAACTAAAATGATTGGCAAAAAAGGTGGCCATAGGTTCAATGATATTCAACTATTGAAATCGATTTTCAAACGAGTTTTGAAGTCATTGAAGACTTGTGATAAATGTTTATAAGTCGACTTCAGCGTCACCTGCAATTTTTTCATCTTTTGAAAATTCCAGTTTCTTCCTTTGCAGATAGAAAATCCATAAAACAAGTTTGGCATTTAAAGAGTTAACAGATCCAATAACCCTGGCTGAAAAGTTAGTTTTTCCCGTTTATCTTCAAGTTTAAATGGTTCCATTTGTCCATTATATCTGTTATGAAACCTAAATCCACAAGCCAAGAAGAGTTGGTTAATTCAGCAAAATATTGATTTTAAGATAATTTTTAATTTGTTCAATTAAATTGAGAAATTTTGAGAGAGTTTTGCCCTTTATGAGCCAACATACTACACTGTGTATTACGAGATCCCGTTCTTCAGAATTTTCTCTCAGGTTTCTAAAAATACGGTGTTTTAAAGGGGTTCCTCGTATAAGGTTCACTATCATGGTAACAACGTTCATAACGTGTCCAAATGGGAATATCTATTTAACTCAAAACTTCCTGGTTGATTGTGTAATGGTAAGACATAAATTTAGGAAATTATTTCTTTCATACACTTGGCGATAAATCAGTTGACCTTATCAATAATTGCTGGCTCTGCACCAGTGATTATAGCAAACAGATTGTGTAAAGGCACATCTATTGATTTTGCGTATATTAAGAATATTTGGTAAATATCCTCCATATTTGCTCGTACTTTCATAGATAATAATTTTAGCTATTTTTCCCTGGTGCTACTCACAAAGATCATTTTCACCATAACTGCTAACAGTGTCGTGTCTGTTATGTCTTTGGACTCGTCGAACTGTAGTAAGAACCATTCGCACCTATCAAAATCTCTCTTTAATTGAATTTTTAAGTCTTTTCAAATGTTTTGTATTCTTCTTGTGACGGTGATATCGGACAACTGAAAGTCTTATTGCTTACATAATCTCATGTGTTTTGGAAAATCTTTCAAAAATACAATCGAATATAGTCACAAATGTTTCATTTAACAATTCTCCTTCAAAGAAATAATTTTTCTTCTTTTCGAGAGTATGAGAAATTTTCAAAGAAGTTATGGTAGCATTTTTCAATTTTAACACAGACATTGTGAAAAATCTCCGTTGGACAGGCAGTTTTAATTTAATTTGATGTATTTTCTTCTTTCTGAGTGTTGATTTTAGTGATTAGCTCGTGTCAAAAATTGAATGGGTTGTCTGAAAGTGACGTTCAATGTTATGCTTTGATGCAAATGCAATAATTTCGCCACACAACAAGCATATTTATCATCAATATCGACTAAAAATTGATTCTCCCCAGTTAGTATTAAAATTATAGCTTCTCCGTCTTTTATTGATTTTGAGAAAATATCTTTTGAATCTTAATCGATGAAAAAAGGGTGATTCGATTTTGTCCCCAATTTTACTCAAGCTTATTTTTTTCAAAATGGAAAAATTATGCTGGCAGGTGAATTATATATATAGGCATGCACAAAACAGTGTGATCGGTCTCAATTGCTACTTTATTTATTTTGTTGCAATACAGTGGTCATATAATGGCTGAACTTAGGGGAATAGGGAAGTCAATTTTTCTCGGTTAAATCAGCGTATGTCCTAAAATCTGATTACAATAACTTATTATGAATTTTACTGGCTTTTGAAAAATATTTGACGATTTGGGCTGAATAGTTGACAGATTTTGAAAAAATGTGCTTCTTAAGACTCAATGAGTGTACAATGTTTTGAATTCATTATGGGACACTGTACATATCAAATTCAGACACCTTTTGTGCATGTGACTCAATTGTTTTACCAAAATCGTTCCTTTAATGTAAAAACTCAACAATGATAAGGATCAAAATCAAAACCCCTAAATAAATGTTATATCGAATTTTTCATCTAACATGTTTCAGTAATTTTTTCTGCGTGAAAAATTTCAAACTATATTTTACATTGCGAAAGTTTATTAATGACTGTATACACATAAACGATATTTTCAGAGACTAATACATGGTTATTTAATCGTTTTTAACCATCTTTCTTTGTTTTTGTTGAGTTTTTATGATAAGAATAATTGTAGTAAAAATTTAAGTCTCGTGTGCATAGATAGGTACCCTTCTTGAAAGGAACATGCCCCACTTTGAAACGCATCGTGTCCTAATTTGATGAGCACGGTGTCCCATAATGGATGTAATACCCGTAACCAAATTTTGTATGAACGTCATAAAAAGTTCAGCATTCGCTTCTTCGCGCAGTATGGCTTCAATCTTAATAAGATAACGCACATTGGCTGCTAATATCCAGAAATTTGGCCCTATGAAGAGTGCCAAAACAGGGATTGTAGTTTTACCTTATTTCTATAGTGCCTGAAGGGTGTAGAAATAAGTGGAACCTAACTGTTAGGTTTTTGTGATTACTATCCTGGCTTTTAACTATTTTAATAAATTCTATATCAAATTTGAGTTTAAAAATACATTTATTCAAAAACTGACTGTTTTCAGTATCATATCAGCTATATTTAATAACCCAGATATGATTACATTTATTTGTGGCAATTTTTTTTAATTATTCTTGGGATAGCGGGGGCGCAGAGTCGAGTACCCCTGATTTAAATCAATTACAAAATAAAAGCGACCTAAAAACTTTACATTATAGTCGTTCCGTATGAAAAATTACGTGGATCAAATTATAAACTGAGATTAATTTTTTGATATTGACCACTGTGGTGTTAAGGCTGCATGCAGTCATCGTTATGATAAAGAACATACCAGAAAAAATTTTTGGAAACATAAAGATTATGTTTTCTCCTGAACTTATACATACCAAATATATTGGAAGTGGGCCAATAATGGTGTAAGGTAAGACACAACAATTTCCCTGGTCTGTTGTGTCCACCTCTGTCTTCATAATCACTCCATCAACATTTAATTGATATAAACAATTCCACCTTATCACTTGATTTCATTCTTCCCTTTTCCACGAGTATTTTATTTTCGAAATATTGAGCTCCAATCGAGCAAAGGATTACATATATATTTGACTCGAAAATTTCATAAAACTCCAGCCTAACACGAGGCTACCGCATTTATACCAATTTTCTAGAAATAATGCAACTTGAACCTCACTGTCGTCAATATAAAAAAAAGTAATCTCTATTTATAATTTTTCTACTTTATTAATCATACAAAACGGTTTTAAGGAACATTAATTACGGTGTTTTTATTGGTTTATTGATTAAAATGAATTCAATTAAAATATCATTACAGCGAACGTAGTTTTCAGTATAAATGTATTTGAGCGCAACTATCCTGAGCACAAAAAGCACATACCCGTTAAAAATAACCCATAATAATATGCTGGTGTTTAATGTTTCTCCCAAGTGAAATTCTCGCCATGAACTAAATATATATCCAGTGTTTATCAAAAAATCTAAAACGGGTTGAAATTTATTAGATGGCCACCATTTTTTAAACCCGCCCTAATATAGGCTATTCTAATTTCATTGATCCGAAATATCTGCTAAATATAAGATCTTTGATTACGATCATATTCATAGCTCTAGAAGTGAGGTAGAGCGTAAATCTCACTCTATTTTGTATTCATTCCAAGTATAAAAGGTCATCAAAAATACTTTTGCAATTTTTCTACCCTCATCTTTCTCATGCAGGTTTCCAAATCAAACAAAAAATTTTCGAGAATGATTTTAGCAAAATTAAACTAGAAAAGAAATTGAATGCAATGTGTTAGTGACGTTTGCTATGAGTAAGATTTTAATGGAAAAATAAACGAAGAATCTAGAGTTTTGAATGAGTTAAATGATATAAAATATATTTTAATTACTTGAACAATTTTCTTTCCACGACTTCTCTTAAGATAAATAAAATACAAATGAATGTATGACTTGTTGCAATTTTTTGTGATTTTAAGGTCGCTAGCCAATTTTGTTTATAAATTTTAGTTGCATGTAAAAACAAATAAAATTTATGATAAACTCATCTTTATTTTGTGAAAATTGTGATCAGTTACTATAGGAAAACCTAAACCTTAATTTTGTTAATTGAGGGGCTTGATTTGAATGTTGAGTCGGCTTCAATTTATTTTAACTAAGCTGAGAATCTTATGTCAAAGATTCAAAAACAAAACGTACCCTGTTAATTTATTCAGACCTTTACAACAAAATTCTCATTAACAGCACTATAAATGCGTCATGAAATTAGCATGTTCATATATTTAATAAGTTAATAGATTTTCATTCTTTTTAAAAAGAATAATTTATTCTTCACAAGTCAAATATTAGTTGCCGAACAATAAAATTATTCTAGAAAAAGTATTGAATCTTTCGGTTTTTTAATTAGCTTTAATGTCAGTTTTGTTATTGTTTTCTGCTGATTATTAAGCCATACACACACGAACAATGAAATATCTCATGATTAAAATTCGACATTAAATTCACGAGGGATTATTTAAATAACTACAAAGTTTCGTTAATGTTTGAATGCTAAAATATAATATTTTGATGTTTATCGGGATAAGGTAGTTTTTAAGACACTAATCGCCGAATGTTAATGTTCATTTTAAAAATGTTGTGCTCATTTATTGCTTGTCAAGGAATCTTGTAAACAAATGTCATCACCTATATGATTGAGTTCTTCCAGTCTATATTTTTTCAACGCCTATTCTGTGAAATTTCGGGTCTCGAGTTTTCTAAGAATCGTCTTTTTCCAATCATTGTAAGATGTACTAAGATGAGGAAAAATTATCGAAAAAAGTATTTGTTGGCGTAACCGATAGACCAAATAGGATAACCAAATCTATTTTTGTTTAGTTTATGTGTATAAGAATGTCCAATGCTTTAAAAGATAAGTATATTGAAATTATCCCAGTTAACAAATCTAATAAACCTTTAAAACTGCTTAACGTGTCTTTTTAGTAGTAATTATCCAATAAAAAATATTTAAATATTTGGAGGAATTTTTGACAAATTTTTATTGGCATAACATCTTCATATTATGATTTCGAAATTTTTTTGAATGAAATTCAGTGTCCTTCTTCAGATTTAATTTTAAACATAGAGGCTTCGATTTATTAAATTTAACTACCGGACTGGTTAAATGCTGACTGCAAATTTAAGTCTCCATTTGGTATTTAGATCTAAACACCACCGTCAAGAATGAATGACAAACTAAATAATTTATAAAAAAATATGAAAGTAGCACATGTTTTTATACTATATCTTGTGCTTGAACGCCGATATCATTTTGATCAAATATACCATAAGAACTTTATCAATGGAGGAAACATACTAACTATCCAGTTAAGAAAAATGGCATTATTCAATCAAATTTGAAACGTTGCTTTGGTTGTAAAACGATGGTAATCGTAGGCTGGGAAGTTTTGGTTTAACCAACGGTGTAGCGCTTTTCTGCATACGTGGAGATAAATTTATTAGTGTTTAAAATATTGGATTAGAGGAAATTCTGCATTCTAGAATTTTATATGGTAGCATCTAGTTAATCTTTTTGTAGGTGCATGGAATGTCCAGAAAACTTGGGACCAAGTTTTGCCTGGATGAATTTGGAATAACAATGATAAAGAAAGAACCAAGAAGATCTTGCGATGAGAAAGAAAAATGTATAAATAAATTTATTCATGGGAAACGCTATGTTGAGGATTAAACTGAAACCCGATATTTATTTGATTAAAACTATTCTCGATGCATATAACCATGAATGAAATACCTTTATATGTTTCGCTTGTTTTCATAATATTATTATCAATTCTGATATAATTTTGTTTCATACTTTATTATAAGAACGACATTTGCATCCCTTTCAGAGATAAAAATATCTAATAAGCGGTTGTTGAAGATTTTATTATTTTTGTTTATGTCCTTTCCTCATATTTATTATTTTTACCTTGAAACTTTAGCTGGAACTTTTCGATAAAATGTTGCAAACACCCCTTGAGATTTTTTAAAATCTTACTTCTTTACTCTTACATCCAACTGCTATATGTGGAAACTTTGACAGAATATCCAGAGATTTCATTTGTGCTCTATAAATGACAACCAGTTGATTGTCGTCCGTTTCAAATATTGTTCTTGTTAATGAAAAATTCTTACCCATATGTCATATAAGTATAAGGAATATTAGATTTTATCAAGTATTTAAATGTCACATACGGTGAAAAAATTTGCTCATAGTTTAAAATCCTTTATTATTTACAATGTTACCTCAATCTGATTGTTAACATTATTTGACTATTGTCATCACCAAGCAAAAATTTGTCGTTGTATATCAGATCATCAAGCTCATCAAACGTAGCCAAAGTGTTTGTTTTACTGATATCGTATGAATATAATTGGTTGAGTTTAATCATTTTCTAATGTTTTAAATCGTTAAATAATTGGTTTATTTTAGGAAAATCATATCATAGGATTTTTTTGAATATAAGAGGTATCGGAACACTTTAAAAAATTATGTACGAAGGCCATTTGCGGCTGACGTAAATCACTATCGCCAACTTAACCGCTGTAAACAAACATTAAAAATTTTGTTAAAACTGGAACTAAATTCAATTTTACATTTATAATTTCATATTTTAAAGTAGATTCTTGAAGAAAATATAAATGTGCCATAAAAAAGTCTTACACAAATACAGAGATAAGATTATTTACCTTAAAAATATAACATCAATGAAAGCACCGATAATTTAAGATCATCATTAATTCTTTGCAATTGCTTAAATTCAGTATAAAATATTTGATTACATTTTATTTCTCTCTTCGTCATTCGAATTCATCGATGTCTTTTAATATTCTGAATTTAAAAGAATTCTAGGCGCCCTTAACATGTTAATACAACCACATCTAGTAATATCCTTAAATTTTTCAATCTAGTTCACAAATAAGGAGAATAATGATGCTCCAGATACTTATAGATTAGAAAGAAATTCGTGATGATTACAGAACCGGGTAATACGTTGGTTGATATAATTGACATGATGGTGTTTTCTGTTCTCTTCTGCACTTCAACAAGAACCTTATTTCAGCCTGCAGTTCGTTCGAAGCGAACCAACACCCAATGAGAGTGGTACTCTGTGATGTTTGTTTTAATCTATTCTACAGTTATCAATTTCAAATATAACTTCCAAACTTCTCGTTGCCACGTCTTCAAACTCTAGATTTGAATACTGATATTATAAAAGGTATTTTGAAAACAAGTTATCGTGACCATTGAAATAGTCTGATTGTTACACCTGTGCTTGTTTTATCCTTATCCACCAGAAATAAACAATTTCTAGAAGTCTGTTTGACTTCAGCTTGCATTGATAAAATATTATCTTTGAAACTCAAAATCTCTTTCCTAAATACATTATGATTTAACCCACATGACATTTTTGTTCGAATTATGGCATATACGTTGCAGTATTACCTTATCTGGGATTCATTATTATTCTTTTATTATGAGATTTCGAAACATCAACTCATCGAGTTATAATGTGTAAGAAAGTTGATCAAAAACAAGCCTGTTCACTGATAAAAAAACATAATATTGAAAACTTGATTTCGACGCTGCTATTTTTTAACAGAATAAATACACTAACAAAATATTTATNACATCGTTCCCCATGTTCCATGTAAAATAAGTCCTTTCTACAACAATTGAAATGCTTTGAATTGGGTAAATTTAATTTTCAGTTTAAAGTTTTGGAAATTTTAAATTTTCATTTCAGCGTACAGGGTTTTCCACTCAAGTTGGTATTTTCAATGATACTAATTTTTCGTATTTACAGAGTTTCCATTCCTTGTCGCGCCGGTTCCAACCATTATCTCACTGATTCCATTTCATTTCACACATCAGTAAAATCCAGTTTTTATATGTTTACAATAGTTTGACGTTCCAAATGTTGACTTTTCCAGAGGAATGTGGATTCTTTTCTGTAACAAATCTAGTAACACCAAGTAAACTTTTTTGACAAAACCCACATATTTTTGGCCTCTAAAAATCATAGACCTGTTTAAACATGCCTACGCGAAGTCTAAACGCTATTTTGGTTATTTCCCTTTTATTTCAGGATAATAATTGGTATATTTTTGAATACAGTTTTTTGGCCATTTAACTCTTCACAGCCGGTAGAAATGTGGATACCGTTTTAAATGAACATAAAATTTAATTTTTGACAGTCATAATTTAAGTGCCTAAATACAATACCGCGGAATAAACACGCTTGCGCTAACATTTCCACTACTTTGATTAGTTACATTTATTTCACAATTTAAGTGTTGACGTTTCTGAACGGTGGTTGACATTTAAAAAATTAATTTTTCCACCCATTTATGTATTTATTAAAAAAAGAAACAAAATAATTCAAGTGAAGTGATGTTAAGCTAATTTTCGGATATTTAAACCCGTCATGCATAAATCATTTCCAGATGATTTGTCACATGTTTCGAATGATCACAACCATCGTGAAAGTTTCAGTTTGGGTTTAACTTTGAGTTTCTATTTACAAAAGATCTCAGCGTGTAGTATTTATGGCATTTATTTGCCTATTAAATTTATTACAGGCAAGAAATATAAGCATTAACTGAGGCATTTATAATATTTTTACACGATTTAGGCTTTTCGGTATCCATCACAATTCTTTTTTCCCTATAGCAAACAAAATTACTTGTGATGTTTGAATCAGTTTCGAAACTCATTTTTATCATACAACAAGTCTGCGTAAAATTCAACAACTGTTCAGAAACATCAACACTTAAATCTTGAAATACATGTAACTAATCAAAGTAGTGGAAATGTTGGCACAAGAGTGTCTATTCCATGGTATTGTATTTAGGCACTTAATTTATGACTGTCAAAAATTTAATTTTATGTTCATTTTCAACGGTATCCACGTTTTTACAGGTTATCAACATTTGAACCGCCAAAATACTGTTTTCAAAAATATACCAAAAAGTACCGGGTTTTGCGACCAATAACAGCATTCGTGACGACCAATAGCGGCACTTTTTTTAAATAAATTCTTGAACATAAAAAAGAACTGTATTTAGGAAAACGAAAAAGTTTAATGTTCAGCATGCATGTAGAACATGAAAAATAGTTACCATTTTTTTCGAATGTGCGCTTTAAAGAACAAGACATTCTTACAGACTAAAGTTATGCATATCTGAAAAAAAACTATATCTATTAATTTAACTGTTTTTTGCTAGTTCTTTTGATTTTCTGTTATATTCCTTGTTACATCTCCAATTATTCATCGACACAACCCGCTTCTTTCGATCAAAACACAGTAACTATCTTTCATGTTCTACATGCATGCTGAACATTAAACTTTTTCGTTTTCCTAAATACAGTTCTTTTTTATGTTCAAGAATTTATTTAAAAAAAGTGCCGCTATTGGTCGTCACGAATGCTGTTATTGGTCGCAAAACCAGGTATCGTGAAATAAATGGAAATAACCAATATCGCGTTTATGTTCTGCGCGTGCCTGTTTAGATGGGCCTATGATTTTTAGCCTCCAAAAGTATGTGGGTTTTGTCAAAAATGTATATATAGTGTTACAAGATTTGTTACAAAAAAGAATCCCCATTCCTCTGGAAAAGTCAACATTTGGAACGTCAAACTATTGTAAACATATAAAAACTGAATTTTGCTGATGTGTGAAATGAAATGGAAGCTGTGCGATAATGGATGGAAACTCTGTAAATACGAAAAATTAGAATCATCGAAAATATTAACCTGAGTCGAAAAAATACCAACTTAAGGGAAAAATCCTGTAATGTAAATTTAATACAAATTTTAATATAAGAGAATCAAATTTATGATAAAGCCAATAAATATTGAAACTTTTCATGTTCTATATTTGATCCACTAATATAACCTTTAGCCTTTTATTGATAGCTTGATAAAAATAATCCATTCCAAACATTTTTTGGTCGAGCAATTCTAGATTTTTACTTTTTATTTTCGGAAATCTTTAATAGATTTAGAAATGATATACCAATCAGTTATCATTCTGTATATTAAAATAACACAGTGTTCTACTAATATTTAACCAAAAACATTTAAAATATCAAGAGATTGATGCATTTGGAAGATTTTCATCTCTGAAAAAGTCTATATTCTTAGTTTATACTATGTGTACGACAAATAAGATGACAAAAATTAGTTTTAAAAAACAATAGAGGGAAATGGTTGAAAATATTGACACTGATAAATTTGTCTTGCTCACCGATAAATTAAAGAAGCGCGAAAATCATTTACTCTAAATAGGTTTCGAATTTATTTTTATCCTTTTCAAAAGAATACACTTACAAACAATAATTGAGAGCTAACCACAAATGCCGTCACAATTATTTTTCATTCAACTTCTTATCAACCACCCGATTAAATATTGAGATATATTTCAAAACTGAATTGAATCAAAGGTTTGCATATCATAACACCCAAAGGAACATTATACTAGTTAAAAATAGAAAATGTGGTGGTTACTTATCTAGCTTGGCGACGATTATCTGAGAATGTGAGCTAGCATTTGTGTTTATTATATTTTCAATTGTAACAATATAGATGTCAGAATTAATTTGATATCATAATTATTCAAGAATTAAACGACACGATATGAAAGTATGAAGAGATTCTAATGGATCAAAGTAATCTTTATTTAAATCAGACATTTTTGAAATAAAAAGTATCTATTTTTGATAGAGACTATATTTCAATTCCAGTTTTGTGTATCACATCTAACATAAAAATTTGAGATTATTTAAATTGCAGGTTCACTCTAATTCAAAGACATGTAATATAGTTAAATACGAAGATGTATTGTTTTTTTTTGTCACATAATTTCCCCTCTCGACATTTTTACATTAAAAATCATCTAAATGTCGGAAAAGAGCAGGATACTATCAGCTGCTATAACACAAAATATCTTCTATTGATAAAATATTTTCGAAAAATGAATAATTTTCACATAATTTACAGTTTCTCGTGTTATTTTTGCTCAGAAAACATTTATAGTTGATTATGAGTGTAACTAAAGTGATATAGGCTTTGGTCATCCTTATATTTTTTAAATATGGAATGCTGTTGATAAAAATAAAGCATTACATGCGTGATGCGTCTCCAATTTCAGGATTTTAAAATGTTTTATTGCTTATTTACAAGTTTTAGAAATATATGATGAGCCAAACATGAAACCATTGGTATATTGTAAGTCAGGTATCAAAAATTTTACGAAGCGAAATAGTTTAATGATAACTGGCATTAAAAATACAATAATTTTAACCTATTATTTATATTTGACATTAAGAGAGGTAGAAAACGATTTGATTGGCAGCATTTTAACCGATGTATGCAAGTAATTCTAACTTAATCTTGAATACATATCATGACAAAATAAATATGCCAAAATTAATGAATTAAATAGGAGTTAATATATTTCACCACAAAATAAAGAATCAAAAGTTAAAATTCTAAGCTGAGTGGGATGTTAAGAAAGTGGAACAATTTATAATGAGATTTCTGTGAAAAAATTTTAATGAGAAAATATCTTACGATAATGTGAGAGTCGAAGCTGATAGTGATTCCATAATTGATTAAATTTTGGTCCGATTTGTATTTTAAATCCATTACTTCATTTGTTTTCAGTCCATAAACGATCTGTAGTTTCATATGAATGTCTTGACATTTGTATCTTGTTGATGATTTTTCAATGCACTCCATGTTTAAAAATTTGAGTTGAAATATTTTCTGTGGCAATTAATTTAAATATAACAAAATTAGTGGATAAAGATTAAGAAAACAAAAATTCAAAAAATTATCAATGCGTCTGAAAAGAATTCTAAAATATTTCTGAAATATCGATATTCTTTAAATTCACGCGATGAATCATAGAAATTCTTAACCATGCTTATTGTATGAATATCAAAGACACAAGGGCGTGAGTGCCAGTGTTTCAACATAAATAGATTACATTAATTATAAAAACAAATTGAGATAATATCTCAGGTTGTTTTTCTATTTTTCTTCTGCATTAAATTTTTTCTATCATTTTATTTTTCTATTAAAAAAATGGGTCACAATTGATTTTTAAAATCAATTTGAAGACCCACCAAAACAGAATAGTGAGTATTTGTTAAACTAATTGTAATTATATCACCGAGAAGGTGACTTACGACAAACAAATCCCTATCATCCAGAGTTTTACTTTAAATTATAACTTTTAAATCCTCAATATTTTAGTTTTTTACAAATATTTGAAAGGTAAAGCAAAACCTCAACAACGTTAAAGTCAAAAAAAGAAAACTAAGCCGATTTCAAAAGTATCTTAATAAAACCCCGATTTCACCATTTCTAAATATATCATATTGTTTTTAAATTTAATCATAACTTTGTTTCTATTTTTCTTAAATTTATGTATCATATAACTATAGCATTTTTTGCACTTCTCTTTATCAGTTCGTTTGTATTTGCTTCAATATCTTTAAAATAACATTTCTAACCGCAGAAGGAATCCTATTTTGTGGATTTTTTAACAAAGAAACTTAAACTCTCCTTTGTTTGTAAGAAATCCAAATATTTTTTGAAGGGAGTATAAAAATAACTGACACTAATTTCAAAGTAAAATTATGTTTCAATGCACATAATTATGACAAAGTAGGCTACGAAATTCGTTAAAAATATAGTTAATAAAAAACAGGACTCGTATCGATTTTTGAAAGTTAACGCCATTTAATAAATCATACATCGATGTAATTATCATGTCTTTCCATGTATCCTATTTACTGTCATGTAATAACTTGAATTATACCCAAAATAACGATCATTGGAAATCTAAATAGCCAACCATCTTAACTCAATATTGTATCAAATTTTCACAAGTTTAACAGGGATAATTAAGAATTACATATATTTATAATCTGCACAACAAATTTAATATCCATTAGATTTGAAAACCCACAATGTTCATGAGAGATATATGGCAGGTATTTACCAAAAATCTTCATGTGTTTCGTAAATAGAAACCAGAATTTGAATATTTCGAAGCATCAATACTTCGCTGTTTATGCTTCATATATAAACAAAGATATCTCAGTCATAGATTTTTAAAAAACATAATGTTATTTTGTTTATTATATGATTAATTCATTTTTTGAATTAACTAGGATCCTCTCCTGAAATGTTTGATTTTCTCGGTGTGCATTTAGGATTAGTATCTAATTGAAAAAAACAACTGAATGAATTTATTAAAAGATCTTTCAAATTTGTCATTTTAAAATATATATGCGTGATTTTATTCTTATATTTACAAATAGGTCTTATGAGAATCAAAGGATTTTACACATCAAAACGCTTTTATATTACAAATTTGTCTAATATCCTCCTTTCTAAACCTGTATGACTTAATCAATGGCTGAGATTACAATTGAAAAATTTAGTTCGGACATGAGCCAGAAAATAGTTGAATGAGTACTAACACATGGATTTTATCCTGAATCGCTGCGACCTCATTTTCTACAGCGCATAAAGATAAATCTTTGACTTTTTTCTTGAAAATAACCACCCATTTTTAAATAATTTATACTTTACTTCTTTCTGGCTCCTAAATGGAATTTTCAAATATTCTTAGAAAACGGAATTAATGCGACAGTGAATTAGATCTGCTTTCTTTAAGATAGATATCATATAAATGTGTAAGTTTATTTCACGAAAATGCCCTCATAAGATTACACAGGAATTCGAACTAAAATGGACGGTTATGAGATTTGAATTTTACGATTTAGCATCATATATATTTTAAATTTATATTATTGCATGTTTATTTTTTGAATCCGAAGTTCTTCAGTTTCAGACAACATTACTAGAAATGCCAGGATATTTTTAAGGCAAACATGTTTATAAATAAAACTCTATAATTGTCAACATCCCAATCACATATTGTGAGTTATTCTATGTTTATAAGCGTAAAATATTGAAGAATTTTTTTAACGTTATAATTTGAATATGCAAGAACGGTTTTGTGAGACTTAGGATATTTCCGTGGGTTTTGGAGTACATGATGATTATATTTCGTCCTTTAATTTGTTGAAACGCAAATCACTGCTTTCAAAGTATCTTTTAGCATTTATTCGGCGATTAAAATATTATTCAGAATGTCTGATTACCTTATAAAAATGATTTTAGTGTTGACTTCAATTTCGTGAAAACCGTGTTTTCGTTTGAATGTATCGAGAAAAATTTGATACATAGAACAGTGCTATTTACACAGGTAAACAATTTTAAGAACTGTTTCAGGATTTGTATTTTATAGGAGTTTGTTCTTTGTATATTTATTCAACAAACATATCTTACATATGTATTCTGGCAGAATACAATATAATTTTTGATGTACTGAGTAAAATTAATTTGACAGAGATTCGTTTTGGAGCGGGGGCTAAAATTTAATTTACACAACCAGTACCAGAATCTAAATGGTGTGGTGATAGTTATCGCATCGAGAGATGACCCGCTTGCCATTCTAAAAATAAATATAAACCAACCAACAACATTGATAATATCATCCAAAATTTTGGATGAAATCACAGATTTACATGCTTTTTTCGGTCTATTTAATTATATTTACAGTTGATTTAATAAAAGTTCCCACAAATCAACAAATAATTTCATGATCGTGACAATTAAACATTTTTTATAAACTCTTATTTTTTGAAGTCGATCTCAAAATTCACCAATAACGCAAGCTTTAGAAATCCTGTTTGTCCTAAAATCTAATGAGGTTTGCTAAAACAATGGAAGACTAGATTGTAAGCGAACCACACCAATAAAATATAGTTTTTCTTTTTGGTCTTCTTTCTTTAAATTTGTTAGAAATTTGCAAAATTTCCTAAAAATTATATTTCGAACCAACTACCTGGGAACGTATTCTATGTATAATAGTTGTTTGTAAATATTCGAGATTAGACAAAATTCAAATCTTTACCTTCCTGGCTCTAGTGGCTTGCAAACATTTTTATTCATTCGCATTCACAACCTAATTTTTGCTTGATAACAAACTATATTTAATTTGCACACCATGTTCATTATTTAAAAACATCCAAATGACCTGTACATTTAGACAGTTGACAAAGGCTAATTACCCGTTCATGCAATTATTTTATGATTTGTGGCAACTTTTATTAAATCGATCTAAAATCCCTATACAAAAAATATAGCTGGTTAGCGTGATGCTTTGACGCTAAAATCATATAATCTTAAGAAGTCAGGTATTCGTGATTATTTTAATCACTTATTCCAAAAATCTGAAAAATGATTTAACAAGCATAATTGTTTACTTTGTAACTAATTAATAAGTTTTTCAGCAATCATTGCATGTTTCAGTGTAATTTTCCATAAATAGATTTAATTGGGTGTGATAGTTTTTAGAAATATAAGCTTTTTAAATAGTCCACAAAGTTTAGTTTCAACCATTTTGCAGTTCTTTCAACTCACATACAGTCTTTCCTTTCTCGATGCTTAATTTTTTCCAATTTTACTATTTCTTCAAATTTACTCATCTTTGGGTGTGTTCTCATATTTAAAGTGTCTTTTTATCAAAAGTTTGACATGGTTGAAATTTAATCATTTTGGCTTTTTCAATTAAAATCAATAAACCATTTTTATGGTTATATTTTATAATTCAAGCATCCAAATCAACTTCTTTTTCATGTATTTAATGTCTATAACAGCTAACAAAAATATTTTGTCCTGGATTCAGTCTAAAATCAAAAAGGATTCATAATTATTTCTATTGAATTCATGTTTAAACACGACAACATTCGCGTGTAAAAGGCAATAAATATTCAATAGGAACAAAAATCAATCTTTTTGACTATTCATCTTGGAGGTCGTTTAAACTATCGTATTAAAACTATGACAATAGATATTTTTGTAAATTAATCCTTGAGATATGCGCTTTTCTACCCATGTTTAGTTTAGAACAGGGGTCCTCACCCATGTGCTCGCGGGCCATTTTACATGAGACAGCCGCTATCCGATCAGGATAAAACATTGGCTATCTGATGCAAATAAATTAAATTTTTAAAATATCTTTTTTAATCGTTGGAATCAAATTTTTGATAATTCTATATTTTTAATGCGAAAATAGCGGCTTCTATTCCTCATAATGCAGCCTTTCTCTGCTATTCGTTCAAGCCCAAAATAAATAAGGTTAGAAAGATATTTATCTCTCTCTGATTGTCCATTTTATAAATTGATTATATATGCACACAATTTCGCCATTTCGAGATATACTAAGAAGGAGTGGGATTCAGAAACTATTCTATTACTCTTTATTTTTCGAATATCAAGTTTGAAAAATTCCAACTCTAAAATGGGTAAAAGGGGATGACCAAATAATTTTCATACTTAATGAAAGAATCATATTGTTTCGTCGATATTAAAGATAAATGTTTTTGTCATTGGGCAAGATTGTTACAGTGCACCAAACATAATGTTGAACGTCACTTCCAGAAAACTTATTCCAATTTTAATACCAGCTATCCTCTTAATCTGAATTCAGAATAAGAAAATATATCAACTAAAATATATCAACTAAAATATAACGTGTCTATTCAACATTTACTTTTCACACGACCTACGAGAACATATAAATGTCACTATTGATTCCTTGAAAATTTATTACATGCTCGTATTGAAGAATAAACCTATCCATGATAAGGAATTGTTAAAAGAATAATTTCTAACTAATACAGATTGCCTATTTGAGACTTTTTCTAACAAGCATTAGATTATGTCAGCAATAAAAGACCTACAAACTCAACTAAAGAGTGATTTGGATAAGTTAAAATGGTTCTCACTAAAATTTGACGAGTCTATAGACAAACACATCACGGCAGTAATGATGAGAATGATATGTAGTAATCTTAGTCTAAAATAAGAACTACTGAAATTTTTACCAATGAACTGACGAACAAGAGGGTGGACCACTTCAACATATTCTTAATATGCGAAAATTCGATTGGCATGACTTTTCACAAGCTGTCTCAAATAACCACTGATGATGCACCAACAATGGCTGTTAATATCAATTTATTTATCGTCATTGCGAGAATTAGATAATTTCCTTGCTCTGTGTCTTACCACTGCATTATCAACCAGGAAGTTTAGAGTATAAAGATATCCCGTCCATTTAGAAACTTCAAGAATGTATTTACCATAATAGTGATCTTTTACAAGCAGCTCCTTTATAAAAACATTTAACAACTTTTGGAACATTCTGAAGAACGGGATCTCGCAATACATAGTGAAGTATATTGGCAAAGTAAGGGTAAAACCCTTTCAAGAGTTGACAATAAATCTGAAGTTATCCCAATTCTAAAAATTAACATTTTCTTGAATTAACAATATCTTCTTGGCTTGTAATTTCGAATTTAATCACCGATACCATGGGCAAATCGAATCATTTGAACTTTGAGCTGCAGTTGAAAAACCTGCATTTAGTCTCCATGATAGGATCTGTAAACTCGTTTAAAGCCAAACTGAGTTTATGGATATCACATCTCGGAATGGAGCAACTTGTACATTTTCACAATATGAAAAAATAGCAAGAGATGTCGAAATTTACTTTTCATCATTTTATGTTGGTATGCAATTGCTTCAAAATAGCTTGGGAAACGATTTAAATAGTATAATATCATTGAAGTTATTGTCACCTTTTTTGTTAATAATTTTACATATCAAATAAATATACTCGAAATAACTGCACAAGTTGCAGAGGATGCTCCATTTAAAGCAAACAAAGTGGAGTTCGAAATTTTGGATCTTCAAAAATACATTGTCCTTAAATTTAGTGTATCAGATGAACACATCTGGAATATGGTTGACAGAAATAAATGCTCATTCTTGAAAAGAAGAATTACAAAATAAAATCTATTTTTTGTTTAAAAATATTTTGTGAATATTTGTTTTTAACCATGAATATCATTTAATCGAAAAATAGATCTTGATTGAGCCACGAGCATCTTAATGAAATCCTACATGCACGAATTTTTTCATGCCCATCTTGTTATAAACATCTACCCCATTATTTTTCTGTCCTCTAGTGCTTTGACATAGGGTATTCGCTCTCTCAAAAGAGATCGAAACATACATTAAAATAAAGACTCCAATACTTTTAAACACAATCGGCTTATGCTGAACGCAGCAGCTTTGTTTCCCTTAGAAACGTGAGGTGAGTTTTAGTTCGTTCATATTGTAGGTGTAACTTAAGAGAGAGTTGATATATTTAATCACACTCAATTCTGAAATTTGGTCAAATTCTTTGTATTATTCAAATTGTGATTTGTTAACCATTTGATTTGTTATCTTTGCATTTGTTTTGAGAAAACATAACTGTTACCCGAATAATTGGAATTTTTGTTTAAACTAAACATAAAACCAATATTATTGATAGTTTTGATCCTTCTAGAACAGGAGTCGGTAACCTTTTCGAGTAAAAGAACCAAATATGAGTAAAAACACGGTTTGAAAATTTGAGTCACATTTTTTCAACATTTTATATTATAATTACGATAAAACGAGTATGTAGTCATTGGGAGAGGAACGGGAGAGATAACACTTAATAATACTCTTAAAAATGACCATAGTGATAGAAATCAAATTGTAAAGAATCAAAAACATTCAATAAAAATGACTATCAAGTAAGTTGTGTGAACCTTGGCCTTATATCTCCTTCCAAATTTAAGTTTGATGTGTAAGCTGTGACGTTTAATTTTAGGCATGATTCCAGGCTCTCGTCAATAAGACCACGTTTTAATTTTGTCTTTGACGTTTATGTTTTGAGAAAGATTTCTCGCGTGAATATTTTCAACCACAAATTAACAGAACAGTAAGCATTAGTTTATTCAGCTGATCGTATGAGTCCGGAATGGATTTTTTTATGCTTTAAAAATCATCATATCGTCATTTCAGGGTTTTCGAAATCGGGCCACCAATGATGTGAAGTAAGTTGGCATTTTTGTTTTTCAACAATTTCCCAATCTGTATCAAGGTATCCATGTTTGAAAATCCATAATTCTTTTATTTTTAAATTTAACAGCTGCATTTCATGATATCCGATGTCAATATCGGGGGGAGAAGAATTGAATTCTCTTTACAGTGGTATTTAATGGATTTTTAACAAATGGTAACGTTAATTCGCTGTATCTAAATTAGTGAAACCTACCGAGAACAGCTTCCCTTATATTCAATTATGCTTTCTTGAAATAGAAAATATCAGGATTATTTTCTAAGCGCTGTTTAAGCATGGTTGGAAAGTGAATGTTTTTCCTTCTAAATCTAGACAAAAAGAGAGGGTTTTTCGATCTATTTAATCATCTTTTAACCTATTTAATAAAAGTTGCCACAAACCAATAAATAATTGCACGAGCGGAATAATTAACCTTTATTTGTCAATATTTTAAATTTACCAATCATTAGGATGTTTTTAAGAGTTAACAAAGTGAAAACAGCTTGTTATCAAACACGAATCCGGGTGTGAAAACGAATTAAACAAATGTTTGAACGCCAGTCGAACCCGGGAGTTATGGATTTCAATTTTGATTTATGCTGGATCGAAAATAATTAAAGACCTTCATCATACATAGAACCCCTCCCAAAAAGTCCATTCGTAATTCAGGGTGTGTGAAAGGTTGCAAATTTTTAACAAATTTAAAGAGCAAAACAGATAGAAATACTCCTCCTTGTTTGACTCACTTACAACCAATCTTACCATTGTTTTAGCAAACAACATTCGATTTTAGGGCAAATACGGTTTCTCAAGTTTTGCACTATTTGTGTGCTTGAGAATTTTGAGATGGACTGAAAAAATGAAAGTTGATAAATCAAGCTAATTATCCCTCTCGTGCAATTATTTTTTTTATTTGGGGCAACTTTTATGAAATCTGTTGAAAGATTATTAAATAGATCGAAAAACCCTATAATTTATTTTCAAACAATATAACATATTTTAACAAAAAGAAACTGTTTCCTTTCCCTTAATGTGTGATTAGGTTTATTTAAAATGAATCAGCTTATATTATAAAATATCATTTTTAGGACCTATTATCATCTGATAGTCCTTGTTACTTTGTTAAATTTTCAAGAAGCAATACTTAAATTTCCGGCAATAATAAGGCGAAACATTTTAAACATTTACATTTGATAACAAACGTACTTTGGTATGTGAAGCATATCTGCATATTCACTCTCCAATTCAACTAAAAATTCTTTAAATTGGCGATAATTAACCCCTTTAGCTATTATGTAGTTAATCATCTTAATCACCAAGTTCACAATCTTGTACATTTCTTCTTGGAATCCCAATACACATATAGCTTCTTGATGAATGATGCAATGGTAGGCAAATATTTTGTGATGAACTTTTCTTTAAAAATAGAAACAAACTCTTTTTGCGCATATCATACTTTTCGCTCAATCTGTTGAAAATGACACAATTGTTCAAATGAAATATGATACTTTTCCATGCATTAAATTACAGAATGTGCAAAACTCTCTCCAATCATTTGACCTTTGAATGGTAATAATCATGATAGTTCTTTAGGATTGCTAAAAGAAATAAATCTTGCAAAAAATGAAATTTGCCCATTATTATTTGGTTATAAGAATTATTTACTGCTAAAGAAAACCCCGAAATCAATTTAAGATCTTTTACCTGTTGTTTGATTACATTTTCTCACGTTTTCACTGTTCTATCTTTTACTGTTTTAGACTGAATTGGCTACTCTAGTTTTTTAATGCCTGCTTTGTTCTCAAAATCTGTAAATAGTTCTTCAGAGGCATTTAAAAACTACTTTATGTATTCTCCGTCTATTTATAGTTTGACTCACTATCAATTCTATTGGCTAACAACGAAACTAGCAATATTTGAATTGTTGTAATACTGTATTCAGTCGTTAAATGCATAATTTAATTTCTCTTGACTATTCTGAAGCTCTTATTGCTTTATTTCTCACATCATCGCCAGGGTATTCATTGATATACAATTTGGGCTTAGTTTTCAAGTATCTCTCCAAATTTGACATTTTGTTTTGTCAGTTTTTCTTGACAAATTAAATATGTCGGAAAGCCATTCGAGATTTGAATAAAACCATAAATCTAGGTCAACCCAACCTGAAATTCCAAACTCCTTTCATTCATTTTTATTTTCTTCCTCTTCATACCCATATCAAATTAGTTATAACTACAAAAAATTTTAATGACAATTAATACTACTGAGTTCAATAAATCATTGAATAATTGACCAGACTACTGATATGATTTAAAGCTTAAAGGAAACATAAGGGCTAACTTTATATTCCTAGTATTTAACAAATTCTCACCATTGTACAAAATGCATTCAAGATCTGCGTGAACTATGGCGTGCTGTTGAACAATTCTGGGTCTCAGTCATTTTAAATCAAACGTTCTGTTCACTAAAAAACTTGTGCGACGATGGCAAAACGATAGTTTAGCCATTCTATAGCTTATCTAAATGAAAGACAATACAACTAGCCCCCATAAAGTTTGTAAAAGGAAAATCGTTAACTATTTTATGAGCTATAACCTATATTAACCACCATATGCATCCACGTATGACCATTTGGGGAAGAGTAACAAACATTGAGCCAAAGAATCATGCGTGACTCGCCAGCCACGGTTCCCGACCCCTGATCTAAACAGAGGTTCCCAACGGAAGCGGCCGTGTATCCAGAGAAAAAAGTTATGCTTGTATATTGAATTGGATCGCGGCGACAGCCGACGACAAATAGATAATTATAATATTAAAATTCCAAATAGAAATCCATTATCAGGCAATTAGATAGTTACCTAATCATCCACAACATCGAGTTTTGATGGAAATTCTATTATTTTCCCCGCAAAATTATTTTAGACAGTTCTAGGCCTTCACGAAATCAAATACATAAAGGGCAGCGATAGCTCCTGGGTTACTTTACTATTTATGTAATTTTATGTTTATGGATTTCAGTACATAGCATATCGGAGTAGTTAACAACAGATCATTCAAGCAATATTTAGAAGCACTATACAGATTGGAAGTCTTTTGGGATAGGATGGTTATTAGCAGGAGGCAAATTGGAGAAACGCGCTACCTACTGATTCTAGTCCACGTCAGTGTTCTTTTTCAATAAATCCTATTTGTGAGTGATAATTAGTAAAAGTCATTGTTGCCTTATTATAATCATGTACTTTCGACAACCCTAATTAATCTACATCAAATAAAACTAAAACGTATGTACTAATCCGAGTTTTATAATCAATCTCATTCACCACATCTTATTTTGAATATTTTTACTTTAATTCTTTACATTGTATAAACCAGTTGAAGAGTTATTTTATATTTGTTTTATAAAGTGGAAAATAAGATGAGAATTCTTAGAAAACCGTTAAGGTAAAAATGCTATCAATAGCTAATTACCTTGTCATCGATATTTACGGCTGCCTCTGTCTTACCAGCGAACGAATGCCGATTTAGTAGCGCAGCTCTAGTGAGCAGAGGAACGAGGGTGAATGTTTAGCAGATGTGAGTCCTGCACTACCCTAACTGCGTGCAGAAGGGTGCCTCCCCAGGGTACGCCCTTACCGTACGTGGACAGCGTTGCATTAGCGGTCGACGTAATGTCCTTGCAGTAATGCACCGGTGCAGGTTTGTACACCTCCGATCACCGTTGTCAAAAAAAACGGCTGCCTCTGTCAATTAATTACTGATTGAAAGTTATTTTATTCTACAATGTTTGAATCTTAGAGGAAACGCTGGAAATACAGTATTGAGCATTTGTGGCATGGATTTATTCACTCTCCTATAAACAGCTCATTATCACTGTTTAATTTGTGGAAAAGTTTTCTCAACTGAATCCATGAAGCCTTCTAGGCAGCAAGATCATCTAAATAAAATGCATTGTAAAAAAATAGAATGATTTATCATTATTTCTAGGTCTTGAGAATAAATATTTAAAGCGGTCAACTTTATCAAAAATATATGCCTCTAAAAATAAAAACGTGATGAACTACGATATTCTTAAAATATTTCATTGTTAATCACAAAATAGCGGAAACCATACACTAAATGGGAGGAGTTAATGTTATTTGTGATTGAGGAGGTGATAAAAACTGTTCTCAATTATCAGGTAACGTCAGGCATAATTAAAAACTTCTTCTGATTAATAATTCACTGCAAAAATAATTGATGAAATGGCGAAAGAAGTTGATATATTATTATGATTGTTTAAAAATATGCAAAATTTCGATTTAACCTGATAAATCAACTCTACCTAATAAAGAAGCACTCTTCATTTCGCATGATCGATTCATTAAAAAACATAAAATTTGTGAGGATTTATTTGCATAAATTTTGAATCCGATACGAAGGGAGAATCGATATTTAACACCGTTAAAAAAATCTTCAAGGAAATGAAATCCTTCGCACAATATTTCTTCAGCAGCAACTGATGGTGCTAGGGTAATAAATATAGGTTATCAGAGTTTTAAACCTCACTCAAAACGAGAACCCTAGTGTACTTGCAATACACCGTGTTATTCGTCATCAGCATTTGGTTTCAAAAGACCTCCATGAATGTTTGATTACATCGTTTCATTACCTCATTGGTTCAGTCGATAATATTAGAAGAAATCCGCTTCACGTCATATTATTTAGCCAATTTTTAGTGAAAATGGTGAAGAATACAATCTTACCGCTGCCGCACACGAAAGTCCGTTGGCTTTCAAGAGGTATTTGTTTGAATCGTTTACTAAATCTACTTAACTAAGCGTCGGGTATTAGAACGAATAGCGAACGATGCGGCTAAATTATTAAGGTGTTTGCGGCGTCGAAAAGACAGTATAAAAACGGCTTTATCAGATAGATTATATTACCGGGTTTTACATTCAAACGTTTCATCGGTTGAGCGTGTGCCATCGTTTTATTTTGGCGCATTATTTAAAAGCATGAAGGGAAAAAAGATATTAATCTGGATGTACGAAAAATTATTATTGAAATCGTCATAAACGATGGAAAAACTAGGAGGGAAGCTGCAAAAACTCCTGGTATCCCTCGCAGCGCTGTAAACAAAATATTAAAAAAAGATAATGAATCTGGAGATGTAGAAGCTAGACATAGAGGTGGTTCAAAACATGCCGCGATATCTGACGAAATAAAACAAAGATTAGTGCAATTAATAAATGGCAACACTACAACAACCATTGAAGGCATAAAAAATACTATACAATGTCCAGTTTCATTGGTCACGGTTTGGAGGTGGGTCAAAGAATAGGGATGTACCTACAAAATTGCAAGACCAGTCTACCAAAAAAAGAACCGACGAAACTTCTAAAAACTTAAGAAGAGAATATGTCAGATGGTACAATTCTCTTAACCCAACATACCGATACCGAAACCTGATATATATCGAAGAAAGTCCTTTTAAAATTCACATTTTTAGGACTCATTCATGAGCACCAAGAGGACACACTCCAAATACAGTTGTGTCTCCTAGAGGAACAAACGCTATAATGATTCTGGCGATGAACTCTTTGAATATTGTCCACTGTGAGGCAGTTACCTCATCTGTTAATGGAGATGTATTGCAAGAATTCATGAACCAAGTAATTAAAACTTTAGGAAACACCGAAAAATTTACGTTTGTCATGGGCAATATAAACTTGCCCCATATGGCAAATCTTATCGAGAGAACCATTCACGATATTAGGTTCATTGCTCCTTGTTCACCATTTTTGAACCCTTGTGAAGAAGTTTTTTCACAGTTAAAATCGTACTTAAGAAGAGACAGTTCTTCTTGGGACCGACGATTTAATCGGGAGAATGAGAAATGCATGTGGTCATTTCACATTTGAACATCTTACAAACTATATAGACCATGCAGAATTTCATTTTGATGATTGTTAACTGCTGAAAGACATTAATGGACAATAGTGTTTTTCAGATTTACTAATTTTGAAATATTATTTTCTTTCAAATCGTTTTTTATTGTTATATGTACCATGTCCATGATATCCTGGCTCAATTACGACGAAAAAGAAATAAAATGATATATTATATTAAAAAAGCGACGAGTGCGCAATGGGTAGACACGATTGAAAATCACGGTGGACACGTTCGAATGTAAAATCTGGTAATTAGCTTTTTGTGATAATTCGGTTTTACAACACTAAGTACTGGTCTGTGTTGAAAGCACAAATATTAATCAACGCGAAAATCTGATTACATACAAAAATGAAGTTTCTTATTTGATGAACCTGTTTATGATATTCAACATTATCAATGTGCAATTTCAAGTGATGGGTTGAGTTCAGTTAAATTCAAAAAAGTCATGGCTGTTTTTATTGGAAAACTTCCGCTAAAACGAATGTCAGGTAGAGGGAATACAGCTATTTTCCCACATTATCATCAGTCAATCAAAAACAACCAGACTTGTTTATTTACTATCAACGTTTGGGCGATTTCTATACTGAGTTTCCTGCTAGATTATATGATATTCTAAACATGGATAAACCTAGGTTTTAGTTCCTCACGCTAATACAGATACAGTAGAATCATAAAATTTAGAAGAGGAATTCTTAAATCACCCATAACTAAAAATA
>JWZT01003221.1:0-14922 GCA_000827895.1 Thelohanellus kitauei | reverse complement strand
TCATTAATATTTTTCTCATTGATTTGTTGATGAATTTTGAATCAGTAAAAAACAATTATTTATGAAATTTGATGGCCATTTGAATTTATTTGTATTCTCGTTTTTTAAGAATGATAATTGGTAAAATGTAATTTCATATTAAAAAAGGGGCGTTGAAAAAATTTACAAATCAAAGGGGGCGGTAATCCAGACAATCTTGGGAACATATAAGCTAGACTATTAATTTTAAAATCTCATTCTCGTTTCAATTATTCATAAAATATCTCAACGTGAAAATTTTATGATGAAAGACTAAACAGGGGATTTGCGCGAAATGAAATGGAATTTGCACAAGAATGGATGGAAATCCTGTAATTTGCCCCATTAAAGAAGTAATATGGCTGAAAATTAAACTCTAATCTTCATTTATATATATTGTTTGAGAATCTTCTCTGGTTCTACATATCTCATAATTTATTTGTAAGACCAGCAAAAAGTTAAAACTGAATGCTTTTTTGGCAGAGATATATTAATTCCATCTTCACTTTGGTTCATGATAGCCTACATTGTGTTGACGGTTGTTAACGAACATCTCTGTGCTGGTTAGCTTCAAATCTACCAAGGTATTCAGGTACCAAGCACCCCCTAACGACATGGGCGAATATTTGATGGCTTCTAACATGATTTTTCATAGAACGTTCTTAAATCACAATATATTGAAGCATTTTTAAAGAACTGTTGCCTAACATTGATTAAAAAAGCCACGAGCGAATATTTAGTGGCCAACATGATTTTATATAAAATGCTCTTAAGCCACGACGGATTGAGAAAATGTTGAAGAAGTGGTGGCCTAAATTATTTCTAAACCCCTCTTGATCAATGTATGTGGTTTTCGGTTCTAAATTATCCACCAGGCGATCCATATAGGCAAAATACTCCATTAAATATTCGCGCATGTGTTTTAAGGGCGCTTGCTACCTGAATACCTCTATCACAAATTCATCGAATTTTCAATTCCTGAGAAATTTAGCATTAAGACCAATTTTCGAGTTTGTCCGCGAGGCTGACAACATTTGAGGTTACACGCGTAACGATAGAGTAGAATACTACCTAGAAGCTAAAAACTATCGAGAATTATCGAGCTTAAGTAGTTCCCTACTAATTCGATGGATTAGGCTTACCGTTTTTACTGCGTTCTATGGAACTTCTGGAAAGTTCGGTAGGATTCCTCGAAAGTTCGATATGATTACCATATGCTTCCATCATAATACGCTCGGACTTTGTCAATCCATTTCTGTTTATCGGATGTATGATTGTTGTCAACGTCAAATAATTCATAAAGTTTGAAAGGAACGAATGACGCTGAAAAAATATGGCCAGCATCGATAGCTCTCGTACATCAGATTTTGAATATAAATTTATCAAGAATAATCTAAAATAATTTCAATAGTTATGGGATCTCAGCTTGAATTTGGACTTCATGTTATTACATCCAAGACAATCCTGCAAGATGAAAAAGCGTTCACCTTATCAGCTAAGATTCTGAATGGAAAAGGCCTCATTGAAATACTGGACTGCGATAAAAATGATAGGCCAAAACGATTCAACGTAATATCAAAATATTTCAAAGAATTTAATGAAGCTATCTCTAATTTAAGACAAATGATGGATCCAGATTTCATTGACATTATAAGCAGATCTGGTGTTAAGAACAACCACATCATTCATCGCAGAGAAATCGTAATCAAACCATATGTCAACTATATATTTAGACTGGTTAAAACTGAGGAATCATGGGAGTTGAGAATTACTTTTTGCCACCATTACATGCAAACCAAAATCATAATACCTTCAACAATGCTGGAGAATTTTGTGAAAGTTTTTGATCAACTAGTCCAAGCACACCGCGACGAAAGGAAAAAATATTCGTTGAGATCGGCGATTAGTGTCAACCATGTAGATGAAATAGGAGAAAAACTTATAAATCGTTTGATTATATCAAATCAACGAAATAAAAATATTTATTACATCAACCTAAATGATGTTCCACTGCCCAAACGACGAGATTTGGCTGCCCAGTCAAATATGGGTCCTGTAAAAGTAGAATGTGACCAAAGCGATTACTTTTTAGAAGTTATTCAGAAAAATGCTTCCTATGTCAAAATTTCTGATTTCTCGCGTGATACTACAAAATCTTTTCTATTTTTGCCGATGAAAATACTTGGTCAGCTAGAAGACGAAATTAAGAAGACAGCTGATTCGTTTCATCAAAATGTGATTTATTAAGTCTTTATTTTTAAAGGTATTCTACATATGTTTTTATGTTTTTAGTGGTTCATAAAATTTGAAGATCACAAGAAAAGAGACCCCTTACATTACACAGATTTATGCTTTTAATTACCAAAAAATCCTACAGCTCGTGGATTCTAAATGTAACAAAAATGTTGTTGGTAGTCCCATAGTTTATCATTTTGAAATATTCTAAGATACAGAATTAGATATTTTAAAACATGAGAACATAAACTAAGGAATTTATCTTTATTTTGCTCCCTATTAGTAACATTTTGACCGACCATTTTTCATTCCAACACTAAATTTAACATTTGTTTTAATCCAGGGAACGTTGGTCGTTTGGCATTAAAATCGAATTTCATTATTTATGGGAATAAATATCGCCACAGATAAACATTGTTAAGAGACATTAAATGTGCCAATAGATTTCTATTTACAACTGACTGTAGTTTTTTCTTTGAAAACAAAGGTAACCCAGTTTTCAGTTAAATGAAAGGCAAAAACTGTTTTTACACGTTTCTCGTTTCGAATTTCCATTTTATTTGAATGAAATAAATTTGAAATGTTTAAAGATTTATTTATAGATTTCGAAAAGAGCGACCATATCGAATTTAATTTTAATTAACAATAAGGAAATATGCCGTTTCCATTACAAATTTCCAATTATTTTTATAAAAATTGTTTAAAAATTTTAATCAAAAGGTTCACGCGATCGTGGTTCTGAGGTTTGCATGTCGCTTAAGAATTCAATGCGCTCATCTCGTTTTTTAAGATTTTACAAAAAGCTGCTGAGATCGCGGACAAGAGTTGTTTAAAAAAATTCACGTTAAATTTTAGAATAGGTTTCCACATCGAGCAAAGCATCTCTACCGGGTTAAATTGAAGAGAAAAATGTTAGTGTTCACTACTCTAAAGATCCATGATATTCGGCAATCTCGAAAGCTTCAACACCATTTATTTCCTCCTTTAACTTCACAATTAAATTCAATAGGGTGCTTTTCAAGACAATAAATTTTTAAAAAGTTCAAATTTGTTTCATTTAAAAAATTGGAAATTCGGAAGGAGACAGTTTGGAGCATGTTCAAAAAAGGAAATCGGAACAGAACATTGTGTATTGAATTCGATATATTTTAATTTCGCTTTAATTTCTGGAATGAAGGGAAAGAAGTGGCACAATTTATTATATTAGGGTAGCAGTAAGAATAATCGATAGGAAAATATCATATTGCAATAAGATTGAAACTGTAAAATCTCAAAATCATATTCCAAGTAATTATCATTCTCGTAGGGATTCATTTTATTTTCCAGAATAATCTTAGAGGAGAGAAAAAAGCTGCTGAGATCGCGGACAAGAGTTGTTTAAAAATATTCACGTTAAATTTTAGAATAGGTTTCCACATCGAGCAAAGCATCTCTACCGGGTTAAATTGAAGAGAAAAATGTTAGTGTTCACTACTCTAAAGATCCATGATATTCGGCAATCTCGAAAGCTTCAACACCATTTATTTCCTCCTTTAACTTCACAATTAAATTCAATAGGGTGCTTTTCAAGACAATAAATTTTTAAAAAGTTCAAATTTGTTTCATTTAAAAAATTGGAAATTCGGAAGGAGACAGTTTGGAGCATGTTCAAAAAAGGAAATCGGAACAGAACATTGTGTATTGAATTCGATATATTTTAATTTCGCTTTAATTTCTGGAATGAAGGGAAAGAAGTGGCACAATTTATTATATTAGGGTAGCAGTAAGAATAATCGATAGGAAAATATCATATTGCAATAAGATTGAAACTGTAAAATCTCAAAATCATATTCCAAGTAATTATCATTCTCGTAGGGATTCATTTTATTTTCCAGAATAATCTTAGAGGAGAGAACTGCCCAAGCTGTTGAGCTGGATGTTTATAATCTAGTTGTTAAAAATGTTCAAACGAGATGTTTCAAGATATTTTTTACTGCATTATCACGATCGAATGCGTAAATGAAATTTTTTAGCAATTTTATACTCAAAATGTGGGCTAATATTTTCACTTACTTCCGACTCTAGCGATCACAATTATTAACGCCCTGTCAAAATCAAATTTACCGTTTTTTGGGAGGTGTTTTCGTTGATACAATCTCTATACTACGCATTTCACCCACAAAAGCAGGCTTCTGCAACAACAAAGTGATATGTTTCACCCTCATACAGTTTCCCATTCAAGGTGGGTGTTTCAAAATTGAAAATTTTTTAACTTTCGGCAGTAAGACTTTTTGTAGTTTCCATTTACTTGGGACAGATTTTAGCCCTAAATGCACAATATTCCTTTTTAATAGTTACCAAATTTTCATACAGGCAATTTAAGTTTTTTTTCTAAAATTATTTTGGCAGTATTCCACGAAAAATTTCGATTAAGAAACCTAAATTTCAATTGCGCATTGATTCTTGATAATCCTGTAATCCAGGGGTGGGCAAAATCTCCATGAGGCGGGCTGGAAATGAAAAAATGAAGTCCTTAGCTGGCTGAATTAACAATTTTATATCTTAACCATGTATTAATCCATCAAACGTACAATGAATAAATGGTATATAATGTAATGTTTAAATATAGAGACCAAAAAAGTATTAAAGAATTTAACGTTCTATATGTAAACGTAAAAGGCGAGTCCAGCCTAAGTCGAACTAACGACCAATCGATGCTTACCCAGCGGCCACCAACTCGACCACCAAGCAATGTTACCTCATACAGGATATCTAATATATCCTACATATACTTCAATAAATACTAAAGTTGATGAGATATTTGTTTTCGATCAATGTTTTCAACAAGTTGTTTTAATTCTGGCTACATGTCTATGTGGAAATTCTCAGAAGACTGCACGTGAATATCATTCAAATTATAACATAGCTTGATCTTGTAAATATTAATAACCACATCACCATATATGTTCAAAAATTGTTCTCGGGCCGTATGTTGCCCATCCATGCTGTAAGTAATCGAAGTAATATTTAAAAGAATTATTCGAGCTAACTATGATAATTATGTCTGTTTGTTTAATTAAACGCCTACACTGTAAATAAAAATTGGTAAAATTCAAACTTTTTTTCACTGAGAAAATGCAAATTTGTTTCAATAATGTACTTACATCATTATAGAGGTTTGAATATAAACGGTAATTATCAAACATGATAGTGAGCTCACATTCTATCAATATATAAGCCCATATGCCATTCATTTTAGTCCAAAAGGTTACTGGTTTTGTTAATGCTGTTATTTGATTGTTTGTGCTTTTAGAATTTACATTGTCAAGGAAATTCTTGGATGTTATTGATATATGTTAAAAGCGTCTCCGAGTGAAAATGACTTCAAACTGCCTATCAACGCAATTTTAAAGGTTATTTGTTTTCTATCCTCACCATTAGGAAAAACCACTTTATTTTTTTGTCTTTCATGGTGTTCTTAAGATAAATGTTCATTTCATTAAACCACGATGATTAAATTAAATGACACACGCGTGAGAACAGTATTTATGGTTAAACTCACATCGTTTGGTCATCATCGTTTTTTATTTATTTTCAAAATGTGAAAACTGCCAAATCCTAAACTAATCGAACAGGGGGCGAATCTGTATCTTTCTCAATTGAGGCAAGATTTATGGTGGAATTATCAGCCTGACAACCTACAATATCACAGTTAGAAGAAACAACACTTGGTCGCAAAACCCGGTATCATCCTGGTTGTTTTACCTGATCAAGGACCAAATTACTACTCTAAAAGTTGCAATCTAATTATTCCACAGTTGTCTAAACTTTCTTGGTTCTGTGCCAAAAGATGAATCTAGTTTCAGTGATAGAATTATAAAAGACTGGTTTTGAGATGTATCATTTGCTTTCAATTGTTAAAAGATATTTCCAATAAATTTAAAAAACACAATACTTTTACTTAGATGCTTGTGACGAAATAACACCAGTTATTTGGGAATAATATTACATCAGAATAACAGGATAAGTTTTTGAAAGTGCTGAGTGAACGAAAATTTGCTATATGTTGAAAAGATTCATTATGGACTGTATATTATCCGAGCTTTTGCTTGTTTGTCTTGAATAATAAAAATACTCTTGTGTTAAAAGAGATATTCAGCCTGATGGTTCGGTCTAGCTTCTACTAAATCATGAATTGCGAAGGGAATAAAAAAGAGTTGGAATTCTGCAAGTTAATATACGTTCAGGGTTTTGATGTCTGGGAAAAACTAAATATTCGGTTATGCTGTTGAAATATCTTTTTCCGTGACACTTTATTGGATTTAGTAGCCCAAATCACAAATATTCTCAGGGCGAGGTTATCTAGAGTGGGCATAAATGACAATGTGATGCAATTATATCCTCGAAGACATGATTGTTTTGACACTAATAGAATGGTCAAGATCATTCTGATTAGAGGTTTGGCACGCGTTTCATTAGATTAAGAGTACTCAATGTAAAACGAATGATAATTTTGACGAGAAAAAAACATATCCCCTCCATATAGTCTGTATCTTGAAGACAATGATTTATTAAAGGAATATTTAACCACAGAAACAGAATTACTTAAATTTTAGCACATCTAAAAAAGATTTGTCGAGTATAACTTTCATACTAACATTTTCACCACCAACTACACTCATAAACCATATATATATTAAATGGGAGAAAGTTAACTCGACTGTGCAAACCACTCACGGAATAGATGTCTTATCAATTTAGCATGCACATCGATAAACTTACTCCAAACGGGAAAAAAGAATCATGCATGAGAAAGGCATCAAAATAGAGAACATGACCAAGGTAAAATCCTTTTCGACGAGAGATGAGTTTAAAATTCGAAGAAAAACTTGACATTAACCGACATCGTTAAATTAAAAACATTTTTAACTACCAGAGGCTGATCCGTGTCTTTAAAATAGACTCGAAATTATAAGCATATGGGCTAATAGCACCTGCGTTTTTTCCTACGAAGTATTGGTTGTTTTTAAAACATTCGTTAGTTTTCGTGACACGAACAAATGCTCAAATCGATTTTAAATAAAAGATTCTTATACGATTCTATCACAAAGAAGAAGGTCTTCGCGTTTATCGAAGAAAAAGTGGAACTGCCCAAGCTTCCATATGGCTATAAGGACTTGGAACCTGTGATATCCGAGGAGATTATGAGACTGCATCACACCAAGCACCATCAGGCATACATAAATAAATATTTGGACGCGATGAAGTTTTATGTCAATGAACGTATTTTTTAACTCATTTAGTTTCTATCCACGTGTCTCACCAGGATCTGGAGAAAGTTAACTTCAACGGTGGTGGACACATTAACCACTCAATATTCTGGAAATCGCTAATCATTCCCTCTCAAGCCCACCAGCCTCCAGAGGAACTCATGCAGATGATTGTGAGGGATTTTGAGAGTTTCGATAAACTTTTGGTCAAAATCAAATCTCTTGCTAGCGAGTTTCAGGGCTCTGGTTGGATTTGGCTGGTATTATGATTTGTGATATAAGGGCTACGATATGACTTCTAATACTTTAGTGCTTTCGACGACCTACAATCAAGGGGTCTTGCAGATGGAAACCGGTTTAATCCCGGTTATTGGTATCGATCTTTGGGAGCACGCATACTACCTACAGTATAAGAATGACCGCGCTACTTATGTAGACAAGATCTTGACAATCATGAACTGGAATTATGCCCTTTCCGTTATAAAAGAGAAACAAGCCAGGGCAAAACTCATTAACGAATCTAAATACTAGACTAGTTGTCGGCTGCTTGTGAATTTAAGAATAAATGTAGGGGCCAATAACTTGCCTCCTCGGGGTTATCTTCATCGATCCATACAATTCCTTGGTTCACCAGGAAATTCTAAGTGTTAAAATAAAAACAAATAGGGAATTGAAAGTTATATGCCGAAAGGTTCTCATAATAAATTTCAAATTGAGTCAATAAGTTTTAGAACCTTTAATTTGTCAGTCCCGGATATTAATTGGACATAGATCCAAAAAAGGCGCAGTTTTAGTAAGTTAGATATAGATATATCCAATCTTTTGACAAATGGCCTCATCTTTCACAAATACTTATAGATAAGGGATTTCATTTCATTAAGTTTGAGTTATGATAAAATAATTTTAGTGTTTAAAAGAAAAATAAACATATAGGGCCATTTGTCAGATCACCCAGTAAAGGAGCAATATATTTGATTAGATGACCTGATAAAAAAAATTATTTGAGTAAAAATGAGTGGTTGTAAATTACCACCAAGATAGGTGGTTTTAAAGGGCTTGAGTTAGGGGAGGAAGGAGAAATACAATAACTTCGGGTCTATGTAGGTTATTGTAATGCCTAAGTGTTGGAATTTTTTGAAATTAAGGTTGAAAACAAAGCTCCTGTATTTCGAAGCATCGGGCTCGTGGTCAAGTGTCCTGAGGGTTAACTTTTTTCTGGCTACTACTCTTCTCGGTGTTATTAAAATCGAGTTAATTAATTCAGTAGTATCACTCGGTTGAGATTTACGCGTTTTCTATCACAAATTTTGATAAACTCGCGTTGGATAAATAGGAAATAGTCTATGACGTGGAAGTAATTTCGATTAGCGGTAACAAAAGCACACTTATTTAGGTATATATAATGGCGGTTTGTCTCAAACTGATTGATGTAATTCTAGAATCGCGCGAGCCTGCACATATTGCGTCCTGCACTTTGTAAAAAATTATTAAAGGTTTAGATTAGTAAGAAAATCAGATGTTTAATATGAATGAACGACTGTTTATGTAATTGTTTTTGGTTTTGGTAGGCGCAATTTGTACGACACTTACATACAAATCGCACATATTTAAACTTTTAAAAACGTTTAGTGGTACCTATCTTGTTAACCAATACTGATTTCACGTTGAAAAAACATCCAGTCTTTATGATGTATTATGATATGTTGAGATAAACATTCCATTAAAATTTAATCATCGAAATCAGGTTTATGACAACCTGGTTCGAGGTTACAACATAAAGTCGTTTAAATTTCAAACATGTTCGGATGCCGAGTGTAACGAAATCAAAATTTAACAACGATCGCTAGTGCCGTGCTTGTGGAAAATCAAGATTAACTTATCATGATTCTCAAAAAAGGCACGAAAATAACTGACTTTCACTCTTTAACGATTTACTTCTGAACATGTAGTATCATCTTATATTTGTTTAAAATTTTACTTCGAAGTGAATAAAAATGCTTCTATGATACCGTAGCATGGATGGTTCTTTCAGTGCTCCATCCAAGTTTTTGAGATGCCTGATTGATTGTATAAAACTTGAGATTCTAAAATAGAGGGCATGAAACTTGACAAGAATCTAAAAGAAGCATCTGATCCTTATCAAGTTGAAACGGATCAGTTGATACATATGATACATTCCGGATTTTGAATAACTTGAATCCACAGTTCAGGATCTCCAACTGTCCAAGTGCCCTTAAGAGATCATCCCTATCATCACAGTCGGAAACTTTGATATTTTGAGTGTTTTATTTGTTCGATGCTTGTTTAGGTGTTTTAAAACACGGTCAACTTCGATCAAACCCCCAGTGCCAACACGAAGAGCCATAGCTATTTCACAAACACGAGTGGCCATCTGTGTTAAATCTAAAAACTTCGTAGTAAAAGTCTCCAACGCCCAGCATTTTCGAAAATATACCTCTAGAAGCTACATTAAGTGATTACAAACATAACAAGGGATCCACGCCGATTTTAGCACAAAGTTGAAGAAAATACTTTCGAAACTCTGGATCGTTTTTTACTTCCTTGCTGTGTTGAGATACAAATTTTTCGAGATGGGCCCTAAAATTTTCGTATTGAGTTAAAAGCTTCAATTATGCTAAGACAACTTGAGATATCTCGATATTGGCCATTTGACGACCCAATTCGCCAAATTTTTCCTGAACAGCTGATTCTGTGTACCTTTTCCAGTTTTTTGGACTGAATTCCGGCTATTCCTGGTCTTCTGCTCATTTAAATATAGGCAAAATACATGCGCATAGATTGGATAAACTGACATATTGTATTTGATGGTTTTATATGACATGGGTCAAAAATGGACCCCTCTCATAGTCTCTTTAGTATTTTCCTCTTTGATTCTTATCGCGCTGTTATTTGTTCAGTTTACAAAGCATTTAAATTTTTATTTGGTGCTAACATCTTTTTGCACGGCAAGATAATCCGTTTCTGCTGATTGTGAACTGGTGTCTATGATAATAATTTGATTTTGGACAAATCTATGTTGACTCGATCGCTTATCATATCTTTGCAAGTGCTTTCAGTTCTGTCGACTTAAGGCAGCTCTCATAAGAATAAATGGTCAGTAAGTAAAAACTAAAAAAATATTTCTATAGCTAAGGAATGAATTTTCATTTTCTGAGAACAATATGTGTTGAGAATGTTTACTCTTACCTCTGACCAAGATTACAATTATCAAAAATATCGTAGCTTGAAAAATTTGAGACATTAAAGCATGAGAATTGACAGCATCTACCTTTTATATTGATATAACTGCCTTTAAAAACCGAAATATTCAAAGATTTGACTCTTTAGTTTCTATTAATTACGTTATCAACAAATTTAGTATGTCAAAATTCTAATTAAAAACAGGAAGCATCCCCCTGTAAAATCAATGTTTTAAATTTACTAAAACATACCACGCAGTCTAATTTAAAATTAGGTGATTATTTTGCTTGACAGGCAATGTTGTAAACGTACACAACCCATGGTACCCCTTCTCAACATATACTGAATTCTACGCTAACCCCCTTTTAGGCACACAAATTAAAAACCATAGAGCCTTAAAAAGTGGCAAGGAGCATTAGAAAGTACGAAGAATTTACGCCATTGAACCGGAATTTTGCTGTTTTAATTTGTAAGCTATTTCTTTCTTTGAGATGAAGGCCTATTGTTATGCTCTTGCTTTTATATACGAAAGAGACAAAAGCAAGATGGCGGGGAAAGGCTATCAGTGGTTCTAGTATTGCATTTCGCCAAATCAAGACAATAAACACAATTATTCCAGGAGTATATAAAATATTAACGCCGCCTGCCGCACCAGTTTGTGACATGTTGATCAACATCGTGAAACCAATTGCAAGACTGCACCAGAGTATGAAAGTCGGGTCCGGGCCTCGATCAATGTCTAACTCGCCTCAAGGGGTCGAGATATCTATTAACGATCAGAAACTAACCGTAAAACCGGGAATAACGATCATGCAAGCTGCTAAACAACTGGGTATCGAGATTCCTCGGTTTTGTTACCATGAGAAACTTTCTATTGCAGGAAACTGTCGGATGTGTTTAGTAGAGGTAGAAAAGATTCCCAAACCTGTCGCAGCTTGTGCCATGCCTGTCATGAACGGGTGGAAGATATATACAGAGTCAGCAATGGCCAAGAAGGCTCGCGAGGGTGTGATGGAGTTTCTCCTAATCAACCACCCTTTGGATTGCCCTATCTGTGACCAAGGAGGCGAATGTGATCTACAAGATCAATCCATGGCTTCTGGCTGCGATAAATCAAGATTTACAGAGAGCATTTATTCTGGTAAAAGGGCAGTTGAGGACAAGAATTTGGGCCCTTTGGTTAAAACCATAATGACTCGTTGCATTCATTGTACAAGGTGCATAAGGTTCATGGGCGAGATCGCGGGTATTGAGGACCTGGGAACTACGGGTAGGGGAAATGATATGCAAATCGGGACTTATCTGGAGAAAATGCTCAAATCTGAACTATCGGGAAACATTATTGATGTGTGTCCCGTTGGTGCATTGACCTCAAAACCTAACCAATTCGCATCTAGACCTTGGGAAATGAAGAAATATGAATCCATAGATGTGTCTGATGGTTTAGGGTCGAATATTGTTGTTGGTGTTCGTACAAGTGATGTTATGCGGATTTTGCCTTCTCCAAATGATGAGATAAATGAGGATTGGATATCTGATAAAGCTAGATTCTTTTATGACGGCCTTAAATATCAGCGACTTACAGTTCCTCTCGTGTTAAATGATGGACAACTCAGACCCACAGATTGGTTGTCTGCTTTGAAGTTGGCTTCATCCAAGTTCTTCAAGGCAAATAAGTTGCGGTCGTTTGCTATTGTCGGACAATTGAATGAAGCCGAATCCCTCACTGCACTTAGAGATTTGTTTCATTTGAATAATTGTGAGAATCTGCATACCGAGGATAAGGATCATCCCATCATTTCAAGCGGGTAACATGTATATGATAGAGAATTGATTTCCGCTCCACTTACGTTATGAATAGTTCAATCCAGTCCATTGACGTTATACGCTAATAATCATTAGGCGGCTGATGTCTTGGTTTTGGTAGGAATCAATCCTCGATACGAGGCCACAGTATTGAATGCACGCATTAGAAAAAGGTTGAGGGATATCTAATGTAGTTTCCTTCATAACAATCTGAAAGTATTAGTTATAGGAGAAAAAGGTGATTTAACTTATCCTTATCATGTATGTCTACATTAATATAAGTATGTTGGTGCAGATTCTGATTCTCTAACCTCATTGTTCAATGGTACCCACGAAATGACCCACGTTTTGGTTTTTTTAACATTAGTACCTAACTCAAGCCAAAAATCCATTAATTCTTTTGGGCACCAACTCTGCTGATAAGGATTTTGGAGGTGATTTGTTGGAAAAGTGTCTTACATTTTCAAACAATTTGTCCTCCAAGCTTTCAGACAAGAACTGGAAAGTTTTTTGCCCGATACAGCGTGTATATCCACTACTAATTAAGGGCGCTGGATATGTGAATGCTCTCGATTTGGGCTACAAACCTGGTCTTCCTTTACTTTCTGATGCTGAGTTTGTATATTTGCTCGGCACAGTACACCCTTTAATTATTATAGGATGGTAGGGTACTTAAAAACCATCAAATTAATCCAAATGCTTTTATTGTTTTCCAAGGTGTGTAAGAGTTTTTTTCAAGGTCATCATGGTGAATACGGTGCTCAACTGGCAAACTTGATACTTCCCGGATCTGCATTTTCCGAAAAAGATGGCACTTATGTCAACACCGAGGGCAGAGCCCAACAGTCATGGTAATTAAGTATCTAATAAGTCGTTGTATTACGTCTCCAGGTGAAGCTAGAGAAGACTGGAAAATAATTAAGGCGATTTCAGATGTAAGATATAAATGGGACCTAGGTTATGGGAAAACCTCTTAATTATTCTACAATTAGGGATCTCAGATCACGTATGTGTGAAATAGCTCCACATTACGGTCGAATAGGGGAATTTCAGCCATCGTGTTTCCACGATTTGATATCCTCTGTTTTATTTTTTTTAAATTTAGATTCATAATGATTTCAAGCAGCCTCATTTCAAATTTTTGCCTAACAGAATCAACAAATTATCAGATTTTTACATGACTGATACAATTTCCCGCCATTCAAAAACTATGGCTCAGTGTGTTGAGGATGTTATCAATCGCCTCTGAAAAGATGTGATATTAAAGATTATACGATATTTTCATACTATTCAGCGATTCTTAGTTATTGATCATTTACCAAGTTTTACCTTGTCAAAATTTACATCAGGATAGCCATACATTTTAATTTGTGGTCGGTTTCGAGGTTTTAGCGTAACTTCTCGCCGAATCCTTTTTTGGTTGTGCAATTGATCTAGACTTTACCTGTCGTGTATATTGCCATGAGACTATTCCTAGATGTCAGACTAAATTCTACGATCTGGCCAACGGAATTATTTCAATTTAGAACTACGTAGGTATTCGACACAAATCCCTTAACATGTTTTATTTGGCCAGTTACATCGCACATTACACTGTTTTCCGTCCAAAATGGCGGACGTCCGATGGATAACATTCCAAGGTTCCGATATTGAATTTATTATAAAAAATAAATGAGAAAGATTCATTGCTGTTAGGCAAAATCAAATTTCAGTAAACGACAATGCATATTCCACTCTTGAATCTGAATGAATATTCTCACAGCCCTAAAAGGTGGAATCTATATAAATGTCAATTTATTTATACATACAACATCGGAACCTTTGAATATTATTATCGAAAAGTCGGTCGTTTTGGACGAAAATGTGTATTATATCGTTTTCAGTTTATCAGGATTTACCTGGATATAATGCGGTTTACATAACATCGGTCAGGAATCCCCAAACCCATGCCTGAGGACACCATGCCGTCCCAGATCATTTTGCGTGCTTCCGCCGCTGTCGGACCACGGTAAAAATTATTTATGATACAAAACATTGATTAATAAAATGTATAAAAAGTAGTGTAATAAGATTGTAGGCAGAAAGGTCCATTATCTTCCCCCCTTAATACTTTAAGCCGATTGACTCAAAACACAAGCATAATCCTCCATAAAAGCAAACCCGCTTATTGAATGATTAAAACCCAATCGTAATGAACGATTTGATCTAAAATCCGAACTTTGTCGATAACGCAGTCGATTTGATCTAAAATTAAAATGAGCAGGTATATTTTTAGTATTTTAATGTATATTTTGGTAATGGTTAACCTGGTGACGAGTTGCGCGCGCATGCATCTTAATAGATTAATTTTTAAATCTATGATTACACATTTTATTAATCAGATTATTCATGTTGTTAGGTGTAGCAAAACCTC
>JWZT01003215.1:22541-42792 GCA_000827895.1 Thelohanellus kitauei | reverse complement strand
GAATATTAACTTAACTTTGTTTAAATTTATTTTTTTGGTCCTTTTTTTATAAAGAAATACTTAAACGCATTGAAACCTAAATTTTTGAATGTCAACCACTTTTCCGCGACATCAAAACTCAAATTATGAAATAAACTTAACTCATCAAAGTAGTTCTAAAGTTGGCGCAACCGTGTTTATTTCGCGGTATTGTTTTTAGCCCCCTAAATTATGACTTTGGCAAAAATTTTATGTTCATTGAAAATGGTATTCACATTCCTACGGGTAGTCAAAATTTAAACCGCCCCAATACTGTTTTCAAAAATATACCAATTAGTATCCTGAAATAAATGGAAATAACTAAAATAGCGCTTAGACTCTGCGCATGCGTGTTTATATGGCCTATGATGTTTAGCCGCCAAAAATATGTGGGTTTTGTAGAAAATATTTACATGATGTTCCGAGATTTGTTAAAAAAAGAATGCACATTTCTATGGAAAGTAAACGTTTGGAGCGTCAAACTACTGTAAACATATCAAAACTGAATTTTACTGATGTGCGAAATGAAACGGAAGCTATGTGATAATGGATGGAACCAGTGTGATAATGAATGGAAACCCTGTATATGTAGTACATGTTCCCAGGTCGATACAGTCACTCGGCTGTTCACAGTTTGTTAATATCGCTATTTTGTCGGTGTACCAAAAAGTTATCAGAGCTTGCATTATTTACCAAAACGGTTCAGATTTTTCAATTCTGAGATAGAACGTGCATGTTCGGTGTTTAAAAGTATAGGTTGGAATATTCATCCTCCGATCTCCGAAATTTGAAAGCCGAATACTATCAATCGTCGATGCGATAAGACATCCTGACTGAAAAACTGATATAAAAAGCGATTGAGCAATGTTGAACGTCGCACACCAATCGATCCTAAGATTTATTCAAATTTGATGGAAATATAAACCGAAAACTTTCTTTGTCTTCGGGAGGAATGCAATGACACTTTGGGATAAAACGTCTCGAGTGGGTTGAGGGTCAATACAAATGAAACAATAATTTATTAAGTAAATGCGCACCCATAATACATTTCTCAAAAGATAAGCCGGAAGCGATACGTCTATTGAGGTTAAAACCCTTCTAAATATGACAGTATGCGGGGTATACTGAATGATAAGCGTCGAAAGGAGGCTCGAGTAACTAACCCAGGGAGCATACAGCGTAAGCCTGTTTTGAAATACGCATATGCGCATTTTAATACATGATCCGATGCTTATAAGGTGAAACGTGTACGAGATCCTAAATGTTTGGATTAGACGACTACACAATACCATGATATTATTAGTATTTACACGAGTCTATAATGGTTGACAAATATAAAAAATTTTGATAAGTTAAGGGCGATTTTTAGAGGATTATATCTAATGGTGTAGGATAAAAATGTCTTAGTTATTTTGTATTGATAGAGAATTCCAAAGCGAAAACCCACGACGATTACAAATTACACACCTAGAAATGACAGAGGTTACAAAAAATGCTAATTCCGACGAAAAAGTCTCAAATTTCGAGGATCTAATATTTAGCTTATTCTCCACGATATCTGCTCATTCTGTTACCTCAGAAAAGCATTTTCAGAAAATCTACGAAGGAAATATCAAGGAAAAATTAAGCGAATTCATCCATGAAGTCAATTTGAGTATATTATACTCTCAACTCTACCTGCCTGACCCGCCTCCGATTGATCGAGGCCTCAAAGACACCCCGCCAATGGATTATCAAGTCAGTAGTGCTAATAATTGTCAATTTTCCATATTTACGACTATTGATCAAATTAAACCAAATAACATCTTACTTTGCATTTTTATGAAGAAGAACCCGCATCAGAATATTCAAAACATATTGGATGATTTGAATATCCAAATTTTTCACGGAAGGCTAAGCGACGATAAATTTTTCATTTTATTAAACTCGACAAAACCTTTGATAGAAAACTTTTTTTTACATTCTGCCAAAAATCAAACATTCTTGGGGGACATTATGAGAACGTATTCCGATTATGAATTAACACTTTTTCAACTTCAGACTATCCAGAATTTTGAAAGTATATCCTGTACCGTTCATCCTATTGTTGAAAAGTTTGTTGACCTTCATCCCGATTGGGAACAGCGAGTTTCTGAATTTCATTCCTCCCGTGTCAACGATAATGTTTTGAAAGAAATATACAACTATTTACTTGTTTGGTTAACTGAAATTCAGCGGTTGCTGCAGCTGGATATCGATCTTTATGCTTCGGATTCTTGTTTGGTAGAAATGGCCTTTTGGAAAAATAAAGATTTGTCCGTTAAAAAAATAATCGAAACTTTCAAATCCCCATATGTTTTATTTTCAATCAAACTTCTCGAGGATTCTAGTTACCGAAATTTGAGTGAAAAAATCACCGAAATTTTGATTTCTGATAAATTCACATTCATTAATCGAATATTTACATTTTTAAATACCCTTAAATTAAACGATATAATTAATGCCAAAAGCATCGACGAATTGTGCTCAAATACAAAATCCATACTTTACGTTATCGAGCGCCATCACGTCAACAATTATCCAGATGATCGTATTTTCGGATTGTGTGCTCTGCTATCGCGGGATCTCAATAGAACTATACTCCGAATATTTCCACAGTTAGAACAGCTCTCGTTTGATGATTTTTTGTACAATGGCTCGGTTTTCAAAATTCTATCTTTACATGCGGATTTCATCGCATTTATAACCTCGCTCAAAACGAGCTTGAGACACTTGGCCAGCCAATTGAGAGACAAAATTAAGCGTTACCAAGATATATTTTCTGAAACTATCAAACTAACTGTTGATAAGCTAAAAGATCTTTCTGGGTTGTTCGAATCCTTCCAGTTTTGCGAGGAATTTTTCGATATTTTGCAACAATGGCTTTCTGCGAATGCATACAAAGAGTTTCCTATCCAAATTACTGATATCATTCAAACAATGCCGAATTTAAAAACAGAATGGTTTACTTTTTTAAAATCGCTCGATTTGTTAGATTTTACCAAAAATGGTCTATATCTGTGGAACCAAAAGATTTCTCAATACCACTCGAAACTAAAGTCCCGCGATTCATCATTTGTTGATGCTCTAAATCTTTTATTAAACGACGCCAGTTCAGATGATGAAAAAATAGACATTTTCGTCCATTTTACATATATTTTTAAAAAGTTTCGCATCATAAAATCGATTCATGGCATCCAAAATTTGTTAGTTGATAAAATTTACCAGTATATGATGAACGAAAAAGAAAATATCTTCAAGTCTTCAAGTATTTCAATAAAAAATCTCAAAAAAATATATTCGTTCGGTGATTTCAGCCTTCATTTGATGAACATCCGAAAAATGACTGAAAAATATAAGCAATACTTGTTTTATACATTTTGTATTTTGGGGCCTAATTATAAAATGATGGATATTGCGAAAAAAATCATATTGGAATCAAACGATTGGTCACGTAAAAATTTAGCCCTGAATATCTTAAACTCTCTAGCCGATAAAAACCAAACCATTAAAAGAGAGCGCCTTCTCTTATTTAGACCATGCGAGGATATTGAGAAAGGATCTTTGATATCGGTGAATTTTCCAAACGAGCTGATTAAGCTCTCTCTGGATGAAATCTATGCCAAGTCCCTAGGTTACACTCCCACAAGCTTTTACTGGGTTGAGTCTAACGTAGAGAAGTTCCGGTGTTTTAGAATTATTGATGAAGCTCTTAGAAATTTGAACAGGGTAAAAAAAGTATTTCAAACCAAACGTGAAGCCGTGTTAATTTGTTTGTACATCGAAATGTCTCACCGGAAAATTGTCGAAGGTTTGTCTTGTCAATGGGACTCAACACATCTCCAGCGATTTGCCCGCGAATTCAGCGAATGCATTGTGATTTTGCACGAAAAATCAGACATCGTCGAGGATATTTCATCAAACCTAGAGTCATTTTCAACTAAACTGCAGAATGTTGATTACAAATACGAAATCTTTCAGGATACTCTTCAAAGTATGAAAAAAGAGCTGGCCCTCGTCGAAAATTACCAGTTATTTAATATAGAGTATTACATGAATTTGATAAACAAAGAGGTCGAAGATGTTCTGTTTTATCGTTTGGAAACCTCCCTCAACGATGTACTAGAAATTATGAGCACCCAGCCTTATGAGCGAGAAAATATTGAAATCGATAACCTTTTTGGAAAATCCACCCTTTATCGTATGAAATGCATCAAAAGTATCAATTTTGACGTGCGGTTTCAGAACGACGAAGTTTATGTCACGCCAACTCTGGATATCTTGAGGAATCTCCTATACGCTCAAATGAATCAAGTTATAAACGTTGTTCTATCACAGGAACACTTGTTGCACGACATTTCTGTCCAAACTTGCTATAAATTGACCAATTACAAGCATCTCCTGCACCGACTTATCACAAAAAATTACCTATCACAAATTTATGGTGGAATAGAAAAAATAATCGTCGATGTAACCCACTTTGTCAAATATTGGGGCTCGTTCAAAATGCTCTGGGAAGCCGAAATCGATCAAGTAACCCAAAAACTCGACTCAATAGATAAATGGTTGGATTTTTACAACTCGTTGCTTTCTTTAAAGCACATACGGACTAGTAAATGTTTCCGAATCTTTCCTTTCGTGGTCGTGAGATATAAGCATATCAAGTCGCATATAAGTAGAATTTACAATCGGTGGATTGATACGATATTTTCATCTGTCTCCAAAAATCTCAACAGCCAAAATGATGCCATTTGCAACCAAATTCAAGCCGGAAAGGCAAATATGAAACACTTCAAAATAGACACTGATTTACCTTTAACAGAAATCGTCAAATCTATTGGTGAATTCGAGGCCTGGAGGTCTGAAATCGAGCAAATAAAAAACTCTGTTGAGACTTTAAACCAATTAAAAACTCTACTTGACAATAACAAGATTATTTATGAGTCCACGGGGTTGAGCGCAACTCTAGAATTTGAAGAACTATGTTCTGATTATGAAAAATGCAGAATATCTCTCGATTCTTCGGTCGAGATTGTGAAAATTAAGTTGATAGAAGAGTCACAACAGCTCGTCAATTCAATCAATTTTACGTTGAACGAATGGTGTACATACAAGTCAGAATTGGACCAAATTTCTGCAACCTGTGACTTGGAACAAATCAAAGATTTCGAAGTAAAAATCAAGAATAGCCTGAGTTGTATCAGGAATTTTTCCAATGCGAAAAAGTATTTAAACATTCCAGAAACTGTGGATGAATCATACAATCTTCCTTTTCAATTGGAAAGTGCTCTCGATGAGCTGTCTGACATTAGGTTGTCTCGCGAATTCGTTCAATCGATCAGCAATCGAATCGCCAGCATCGGTCAAGAGACTCTTGGTTCAATAAACTCAACCGCTTTAAATAGTTCATTTGTGGAAATAGAAAGGGAAATGAGTAAAAATACTTCGTTTAAAGCCTATGACTGTTTTGTCAAGTTGCGCCATCAAATCCAAAACATTATTAAAGCAAACGAAATGATCAATTCATTTAGGGTTGACATTTTTAAAGACAGACATTGGAGATTTTTGTTTTCAAAATTTGACGTTAATTATTACCCAGCCACAGTTACGCTTTCTCAATTATGGGCCTTAAACTTGACAGAAAATCTTGGTATTTATAATGAAGTATTCGCGGTTGCACAAGGTGAGTTCGGATTAGAAAATTATCTTAAGACGATCGAAGACCATTGGACACGTGCTCATTTCGCGCTCATACCATTCAAAAATAAATACGAGATTGTTAATAATTGGGCAGATATTTTAACGAAACTAGGAGATCACATTAATGGGATGGAGTCGATGAAAGCTTCACCATATTTTAAAGAATTTGCGATATCAGCCAACCAATGGCTTGACAAATTGACATTTCTTTTAAATTTAAGCGAAACTTGGATCGAAGTTCAAAGGAAGTGGATTTATTTATCTGGAATATTCATGGAATCGTCCGACATATCTAAACTGTTAGCCAGCGAGTCCTCTAAATTCATATCGTGTACGAATGAGTTTTCGTCGATTGTTCATAAGATATCAAAAGATCCATCGGTTTTTAGCGTTTTTAAGCTGCGTGGTATTATCGATAATTTAAAACAACTATTGGAATATTTTATTAACATACAGAAAGCGCTGAGTAAATATTTAGAAACAGAACGTGAACATTTTCCAAGATTCTATTTTGTTGGCGATGAAGATTTGCTAGAGATTCTAGGAAACAGTAACGACCTTGATCGTATCCAAAATCACCTCAAAAAAATGTTCCCTGGAATATCTAAAATCATTCTATCCGATGAAAAAACAACCATACTTGGAATATGTTCGAAAGAGGAGGAGGTTATAATGCTTGAAAATGCGATTATATTTTCTGAACATAAAAATATCATTTCATGGCTCAAAAAACTAGAAAAAACCGTGTCTTTAGAACTTTCAAAATTACTTAAATCTGCACTAGCTGAGTTAAGGTCACGGGGAAAGGATAATTTTTCCGTACCATGGTACTTTGAATGGATAGAAAAATATCCACAGCAACTAATTATTGTGTGCGAAAAGATTGTATGGTGCAATTTAATAGAAGATACGCTTTCACTTGATTCAGATCAATCCAAATTTTCTGGTCTTGAAAACATTCATGCTGATCTACAGGCTAAACTGCAGTGTTTGACAATTCTTATCAAAAAGAACAGCAAAAAGCTGACAAACTTGAAAATGATCAACTTAATTACCAATCTCGTGTATATGAGAAACAAAACTCGGCATATTTCCAGGGATAAAGTTACATCGGTTAATAATTTTGATTGGTTGTCTACGCTAAGATACTATTATTCAGAAAAAAATTTTCAAGAATCACAAGAAACGTGCTGCGTGATCAAGATATCCGATTGCGAGTTCTTTTACGGGTTCGAGTACCTCGGAGTCATAGATTACATCATTCAAACCCCGTTAATCGATAACTGTTTTCTGGTTTTGACACAAGCAATGAATATGAAACTGGGTGGGTCGCCTTTCGGGCCAGCCGGGACAGGCAAAACTGAATCAGTTAAAGCACTTGGAGCACACATGGGTCGAATGGTCATTGTCTTTAATTGCGATTCGAACTTTGATTTTCAATCAATGGGGCGCATTTTTATTGGTCTCTGCCGCGTGGGAGCCTGGGGATGTTTTGACGAGTTCAATAGATTAGAAGAACGCATCATATCCGCGGTTTCCCAGCAAATACACTCAATACAAACTGGGTTGCGCTCTACAACAGATCAAAGTCAAAAATCAGCTGAGCTTCTGGGGCGAAGTGTTATGTTAAATAACAACGTTGCAATATTTATCACAATGAACCCTGGTTACGCAGGACGTTCAAGGCTGCCCAACAACTTGAAGCAACTTTTTAGAAGTTTTGCAATGACACAACCTGACGGAGAGCTGATCGGTCAAGTTATTCTTTATTCACAAGGTTTTACGACCGCCGAAAGTTTGGCATCCAAAATCGTGCCACTGCTTAAACTTTGTAAAGAACAGCTTTCGCAGCAGTATCACTATGATTTTGGTCTTAGAACTCTTAAGTACATTTTAGTTACTGCTGGCGGAATGATTCGACGGATATCAATTCCAGAATCTGAGATCATGATAAAAGAACAGGAAATGATCATTCAAAGCGTTCTAAAGTCGATCATGCCAAAGTTAACTGCCGATGACACCATGCTGTTTCTTTCAATCATAGATGATATTTTCCCCTCCGTTTCAGTTCAAAAGGCTGAATATGCAAAATTGATTTCCAGCATTCAAGCCGTCTGTGAGGAAATGTCATTGGAGTACGCTTCGGGTGGACACAACTCAGAATGGCTGGAAAAGATACTATATTTAAGCGAAATTCTTAACGTCAATCATGGTATCATCATGGTTGGTGAATCATCGACTGGTAAAACAAGCTGCTGGAAAGTATTATTAGAAGCCCTTCACCGTCATGAAAAGGTTGAGTGCCAATCGTACATGATTGACCCTAAAGCCATAACCAAGGAATCTCTATACGGCAGTTTGGACCCCATTACACGAATTTGGAACGATGGAGTATTCACTGCAATTATAAGGAATATAATTGAGAATTGTACAGATTTTAACGAAAGACATTGGATTGTATTTGACGGCGATATCGACCCTGAATGGGTGGAAAATTTGAACAGTACACTGGATGACAATAAATTATTTACTTTACCAAACGGTGAGCGTTTATTCCTTCCTCCAAACGTCAGGATAATATTCGAGGTTTCGACACTTAAATTTGCCACCCTTGCCACAATCAGTCGTTGTGGAATGATATACTTTAGCGATACTACAGTTAGTCCTTCGATGCAACTAAACTATTATCTTCAATTACTGCTTAATTTCAATCTTGATACTGACTCTTCTGATAACCCCTTTAACGACTGTTTTTCATCAAAGTCAAAGATTGAAAAATCTGAAGAAGTGGCTAACCTACCCATTCGTGTTGTCAAAATCATTGAGAACACTTTGGGAGATGCAGTTCTGTTAAAAATCGTGGAATTCTGTCGAAAAATATCACACTGCATGGAGTTTAGTGTGGTACGAGCCCTGCAGTCATTTTGCATGTTGATATCAAACAAATTGCGTGAGTTATTCATGAACAAAAGCATCGAGTTTGATGATGAGCGTTTTGATAACTTTGCTATGAATTTAATAATTTATGCATTGATTTGGGGTTTTGTGGGTGACTCAGGATTGGCTGATAGATTACAATTTTGCGAGTTTTTGGAATCAAATTTTAAATGGTTTGGAGCTGCACGCCAGGTCATGGACTGTCATTTATCATATGAATCTGGACTATTGGAATGGAAAACTTTGATCAGACCAACATTCATTCCACAAGACCAGTTGATGCACAATAATTTCATCGTCTCCACCGAAGAAACTGTTCTGTATTCTTGTCTGATAACTTGTGCAATTGATGAAAACAGATCTATTATTCTTTGCGGGCCTCCGGGGTCGGGAAAAACAATGCTGATTGAAAACATTGCAAAATCCATGCATTCATGGGAAATAATGACATTTAATTTCTCTTCGACAACCACATCTGAAGACTTTTTGAGACATTTGAACCAAAAATGTGAGTACAAGAAAGGCCCCAATAATTTATATTTGTGTCCAAAGAATAAAAATTTGATCGTATTCTGTGACGAAGTCAATATGGCACACATGGATTCGTATGGAACACAAAACGCAATATGTCTTTTACGTCAACTGCTTGAAATTAAGGGATTTTACCAAAAAGATAGAGTGTTTGTTAAACTAGAAAGAATTAAATTTGTTGCGGCTTGTTGTCCACCAACGTTTGTTGGACTTAATAAGTTATCACCAAAATTTTTACGTCACAACTTTGTTCTCTACATTGACTATCCGAAAAGCGAGTCCTTACATCATATTTATAGTAACTTGAATTCTTTTATGGATTCAATTACATTTTCATTGTGTAAACCTGCCACTGAATCGATGATCGAATTTTATCAATACATTAAAGATAAGTTTACGACCGAAAAATGCGCACATTATACTTACACACCCAGAGATTTAACATTGTGGGTTCAGGGGATCATCGAGCTGACGAAAAATAACCCAAATATAGTTCAAGATGAAATGATTGAAGCAATTCTTTATGAAGGGTCTTGTGTGTTTATCGATCGATTGACAAGTGAAAAACACAAAAGCAGCGCTTTTGGAAAACTTTCAGATATCATTAGCTCACACTTCCCATCTTACTCTAAAATTTCATTCCAAGATTATTCAAAAATATACAGCGATTGGCTCACTGGATACTACGCACCAACAGAATCATCCGAACTTATGTCTTACTGTCAAAATAAGTTTGAAAACAACACAAGCATTGCATTTTGTACCATTTTTGACCAGTTACTTGTTCTGTCTCAGTTCATAAACAGAATCGTTGATCGACATCAAGGACATTTGATTCTTGTCGGAAAAGATGGCTCAGGCCGTAAAAGTGTGATCAAGCTTGTTTCGTATATTCTAGAGATTTATGTTTATAAAGTTAGATGGCACAAATATTGGACTGTTTCAGATTTCGATGAAGATCTTAGAGATTTAATGAAACGAGTTATCACTAAAAACGAAAAGATATTTGTTGTTGTTGACGAATCGAGTTGTCTACCATCGATTTTTTTCGAGAGAGTAATTTCCATCATTTCAACCGGTGGTATATCAGATTTGTATCAAGACGAAAAATATACCTCACTTATTTCAATTTTAAAAGATGCGATGTCAAAACTCGAATTAGAAATTAGCAAGACCGAAGATCTTTGCAAATGGTTCATTCATCGAATAAAATCCAATATACACTTCATATTTATGTTCAATGACAATTTGGATGACTGGCAAAGTAAGGTTTCCAAATATTCACATTTGTTCAAGAAATGTACACTAAAATGGCTCGGAGACTGGTCAACTCTTTCGTTTGTCCAACTAACAGTTCAGGCCCTCTCAACCACGGACTTCTCTTTTGCCGAATATGAATTCAATCCAGAAAAATACCTATGCCCTGAAATATTAACAACTCCTTGTTTAATTAACTCAATCGTTGATTGTATCGTGTCAATTCATTTGTCATTTAGTCAACAGCTCAAGTTCTCGTACAATCAGATTCCTACAGCACAGAAATTTCTGATATTTGTCGATAAATTTAAAACAATTCTTGCAAATAAACTAGGTCAAATAGAAGAAGAGCATTCACATATATCTACTGGGCTTATTAAACTAGAGCAAACTTTTAGTGAGGTGGCCCAGCTCAAAGCTGATTTATCTGTGAAAAAAGGTGAATTGGAAATAAAAAATAACAAAGCCAGTCAAAAATTATCGTTAATGGCCACAGAACAACAAAAGGCTCAAGCAACCAGAACAGAGGCCATGAAGCTGTTTGATCAAGTTAAAATACAATCGGAAATCATAACAACGAAATCCAAAGACATCAAACAGGAATTGGCCATGGTTGAACCTGCACTTGAGGAAGCCAAAGATGCACTTTCCATTATAGATCGAAATATGCTGAACGAAATTAGAGTCATGTTCAAACCACCAGCGCTCATAAAACTTGCCATCGAATCAGTATATGAATTAATCACTGGACAAGTTCCAACTGATTGGAAAAACGTTAAAACCTTCCTTAACAAAGACGATTTTATTCAAACTATTAGAAATTTTAAAACTGAAAGTATTACGCCCGAACGAAGAGCTCAGATGGAAAAATACTTAACACATGAAAAATTCACGCCTGAAAACATCGCAAGAGGAAGTCTTGCTTGTGTTCCCTTAGTCAAGTGGGTGAGAGCGCACGTTGGATACAATGATATACTGATGAAAATCGATCCGTTGAAAAACGAACTTTCCGGACTCGAAAAAGAGAAAGATGCCAAGGAAAAACAGGCAATCGATTTACAAAATAGTATTAATGACTTGGAATTAAAAATCGAAGAATACAAAGAAGAATACAGCGTCTTGATAAGAGAAATCGAGGAAGTCAAACAAACGCTAGTTCATATTGAGCGAAAGGTTGAAATAAGTTCAACCTTGTTAACTAATCTTGAAGTTGAACAGTCCAGATGGGCTGAAACGCACAAAACCTTCCAACTGAAAAAGAATTATCTCATTGGCAATTGCTTATTATCCGCAGCTTTCGTCGTTTATTTTGGTAATTTCGACAAAAAGACACGTGACGTTTTATGGCAAACGTGGATCGATATTTTAAAAAGAAATCAAATCTTATTCGAAAACAATTTATTCAGAGTGGAGTATCTTTCTCTGCCAGACGAGCGGCACGAATGGACCAACAACGGGTTACCCAACGAAAATTTATGCTTCGAAAATGCCACGATCTTGAAGTTCTCGAAGAATTTCTCATTTATCATTGATCCATCAGGTCAGGCAGCTTCATTTTTGAAAAACAGCTACAAAAATCGAAAAGTAATTGTCACAAGCTTTTTAAATAATTCATTCAAAAAAGAAATTGAGAGTGCTCTCAGGTTTGGCAACATTTTAATTATTAACAACACCGAATTCTTTGATAATATACTAATTAATGTAATAGAACAGGATTACAAATATCTGGACAACAGAAGAGTCGTGAATATCGCTGGCCAGGAGATTGATTTTTCACCATCTTTCGGCATGTTTCTGATCACAACCGACCCAAACTACGTTTTACCTTCAACCATATTTTCAAAAATGACTGTGATTAACTTCACAATCACGTTTAGTGGATTGGAAAGCCAATGCTTACACCAAATATTCAAAAAAGAACGACCAGATCTTGAAGCTAAACGCGTCGAATTAACAAAAATGCAAGGCGAATATCGCTTAGCCTTGTACAATTTACAAAAGCATTTGCTAAAAATTCTCAACGAAGCACAAGGCGGTCTTTTAGATGATGATAGAATCGTGTCAACTTTACGGCAGCTAAACAAGCAATCGATCGAAATCAACACCAAAGTTAAAGAAGCCGATAATCACTTGGTTGTTGTCCATGAATCGCTCAAATTTTACCTTCCATTTGCTAGCATCTGCAGTTCAATTTACTTCTTGCTTCAGGATCTTTGTTGTGTGAACCATTTATACCACTACAGTCTGGAATTTTTCCTTGAAATTTTCAACTCAGTGTTTCAGGAAGTTCAACCAACTACAGTGAACGACGAACACCACCTTGAAGAACTTAATAAGGCCTTGATAAGAAACGTTGTTCAAAAAGTTATATTCGGCCTTTTACAAAAGGACAAACAGCTATTTTTACTTTTACTCTCTAGAATTTATATATCGCAAAGTACAGATGCTGAAATATTTGTTGAATCTCTTGATTTTATCTTTAACAATCAATCTATTGTTGTTCCCAAAGACAAAATGGTAGATTTCAACAATTTTCCGGCAGAAATCAATCGATCACTTAACCGGCTACTTAAACTTAAACAATTTTCAAATCCAGAGAAAATATCCAACATGGGCAACAATTTACTGTCATGGTCTAATGACCCTAAAGAGAAAGGTTCCTGTCCTGAATGCTGGGAACAACGAGACAACATCAACCAGAATATATTTAAAGCTCTCAACAGTATGCTCTTAATGTTTTGTTTTTCTCCAATCAACGTGTTTGGATTATTTGACCAATATCTTGAGTGTGTATTGGGAGAAGATACAACTAAAATATATTATAGTCAACTTAACATGAAGATTGTGGTTTTGAATGAAGTTAAAGCCAGCACGCCGATGATTTTGCTGTCTGTTCCTGGATTTGACCCCTCCACATGGATTGATGATCTCGTCCACGAACTTCAGATGAAAAACATTGTGGTAATAGCAATGGGCTCTCCTGAAAGTTGTATCCAAGCTGAAAAGGCATTGGTTTCATGCTCTAAATCCGGTGGATGGCTGGTTTTAAAGAATATTCACCTGTGTTGTCATTGGATAAGAGATCTAGAGAAGAATATTTATGACCTCAAGCATCACAATGATTTTAGACTCTTTTTAACTGCCGAAATCACATCTGAACTCCCTTCTTCGTTGATCAGGTTGTCGAGATTTTTGACCTTCGAGCCACCTCCAGGAGTAAAACCCTGTATGTATAGGACGTTCAATATCATATCCAAATTAAGGATTTCTAAAAATCCGAAGGAACGATCAAAGATATATTTCTTGCTGGCATGGATTCACGCTATTATTATCGAAAGGTTATCGTACTCCAACATTGGATGGTCTAAGGCTTATGAGTTCTCTGAAAGTGATCTGAGAGTGGCATTTGACATGGTTGATTCATGGATAGACCGCATTTCTCAAGGTCGAAGCAATTTACCCCCAGAGAAAATGCCATGGGATGCAATGAAGTCATTGCTTAACTCTACCATTTATGGTTCCTACATGGAGAACATCTATGATTCTAAAATTCTTAATACAATTGTGAATGAAATTTTTGATGCCAAAAGTTTCGAAAGCGATTATCCGCTAGTTAAAAGAAATGGAATAAAATCTGAAATTTTTGTTCCAGAATCATTACAATATGAAGATTATATAGAATGGATTAAAAACTTACCGAACAAACAAAGTACGTCTTGGCTGAAACTTCCTGCAAACGCAGAAAAAATCTTACTAAAGTGTCAGCGTAAGCACTCTTGTTAAAATAGTCGATTTACTGGTTTCAAAATATCTCAAGGTCATAGAACTGAGTTCTGCAACTTCTTTTGGACAGGCAGAGAGGTTTGTGCTCGTTTTATTTTAGTTTAGACAGTGCCAAGTCAAAAAAGATCCAGTTATGTCAGAATTTTGCAGAATACTGGTTGGCTACACTTCCCACTAAAACTGAAGAATTTAAATTTTCATTCGACGATCCCGTGTCTGAGCCAGTTTATAGGTTTTTGGAAAGAGAGTTTCAATCTGGAAAACGACTTCTTGAGATTATTCGATCTAATCTAGATCAACTAGTTCTTTACAGCCACGGAAAGATTAAAGTCAACAACGATATTGACACAATTATTCAAAATATAAAACTATCGAAAATTCCAAAGCATTGGCTCGTTTATATTATTCCTCCTGGTTTGTCGCTCAATTCTTGGCTACAAGACTTTGCATCACGCTTGGATCACCTCAAAAAAATTGCACAAATCCTTTCGAAACAGTCGGAGTGTTCTTTACAAGTTTTATTTATTCTCATTTAGATGTACGCCATACTTGTTGGTAAATTCTTCCTACCTGAAGCATTTACGACAGCCATACGTCAATCAGCTTCTCGGCAGTTCAAAATCCCTCTTGAACAACTTACACTTGAGGTATGAGTTATTGCCTAATAGATTTCAATATCTGACGTCAAATCAGAAAGCGAAAAAATCGATAAAACTAAATTCACCATTGGTGGCTTGGAAATTCACGGTTGCCGAATGATTGATTCAAAGCTGGAGTTATCAGAAGATCTTTATACTGATTTGCCAAACTTTCAAATACGTTGGATCAATTCTTTGGCTGAACAAAAACAACAATCGGAAAAGATAAAAATTCCAGTTTATTTGGATGTATCACGCAAGAACATGTTGTTCGATCTCGAATTTGATATGGATCCAAGACAAAAAAATCTCTTCTATCAACATGGAGTAGCTGTATTCGCGAACCAATATAATGGATAATTCGATTAATATTTATTTAATTTTGCGATGCATACCATTTTTTGGTAGAATGTTATTCCATCAACTTTTTACTTTAGAAAAATCCAAATTTTCCTATGTATTATTATACCGCATGCCTTTTCGTTGAAATTACTGAGGCCAGATTAACGCGTTATAAACGATGATCTGAGGTATCGTAATTTTATGAAATACATAATAGTAATACATTTACATATTATAAATGTAATTCTAATAAGGTTTCTTAAATTATTAGATGCTTCAAACATAATAATCCGAAGCACCATCTCACCCTAAAAATCATCCCTCCGTATGCTAAATTAAACGATATGATAAATGAATGATACGTCGTAATCAGGTATTTCTTAAACAATGTTTCATTTCTAAGTTGAATTTCAGGTAGTTTGATTTTCACAGGCATAACCATTGATAGTATCTTTTGCATTGGTATTCTGATTATTTTGATTAAAGTGAGAAATTATCGCATAATCAGTGAACTAATCTTACAGTTTATGGTCATGCACAGCTACACGCAGAGTATGTGTGACCCGCCAAGATAAGAAAAAGAGAAATGCTCATTTATTGGCGATTTCCATCTAGGTGGACAAACGAATCTTCCTGTATTTAACACTTTGATGGCTTCTCTATCCCTTTGTTTATTTTGATACTTTGTCACTCAGTGTTTTTGTTCCCTCTTCGATTCCGATGGTTGAATCTGTTTACTTCTTGTGAACAAGAACAGGTTTTAACATCATTTTATAATAATATTTTGTCATATAAATGCGGAGAACCGAGCTAACAAACATTACATGTGATCCTGGCACAGCTAGTATTTTTAGGAAGATTTGAGATGACACAACGACATCTAATTCAATTTTGGTTATTACCATTTTCCTGAAAACTGCAATGCCTCGAAATATTCTCAGCATTTTCTCACATTATTAGCGTACTTTTGGGTGCTTATCCAGTTATGTTCAATAATTGCGAATGCCTTGATCGATAACTACCCATGCCTGTCCTTTTAAGAATCAATTTGTTATAGCCTATCTGGCAATAAAAGCAGAATGCTACAAGGCGGAAAATCACAGAAAATGCGCAGTATATAAAAATAATGGGTATACATTTTTAGATTATCGACCATCATTTCCTGATGTAACCAACTATGGACCATTTTTAAACCTAAAATAACTTAACGTTGCAGCAGATGCAAAAATATGTGTTATCCTTCCAAAAAATTCGAAACGATGGTATGCATTTAATCACTGTGATTTTTCAGCTATAAAAGCTTAATCTTGTGATGCAATCGAAGATGGGCCTTTTTCATCAGGCTTTACGTAACCATAATTGTTAAATTTATGATACTTAAATGGCTTGAAAGACCTGTGTAAATTTAATAACTGTCAACGTACCGTAATTTCTCAGTTAAATAGAAACACTTAAAAATTTAAAAAGCTGCTGTTATTGTCTTATTACATTGTCATATCGGCAGTGATTATTGTAAAAAACAACAAAAAACTCACATCAGAACATCTTTTCATTTTTTGGAATCATTAGATGGTTAATATTGTTTCATAAAGAAACCTAATAGTTTTGTAACAATTTTACCTAACTAATTCTTGCCATATTATCAGATTAGCATTAACCTTAGGTGTTACGCATTTTAATAGGTCAAAGATAGTTCAAAAAAATCATCCTTCACATTACAAATATTGATAAGTATCTTTTTTTAACGGATGGAGAGTGAGTAATACGTAAATAGTATAGGCGAAACAAAAAAATTTTCAAATTATATTTCGAGTTATGACGTCATCACAGTTTTCACGTATCTGATTATTAGTAATCTTTTCGAATCATCGTCAATTTAATTTTAAGTAAAATTCTACAACCTGGATTATGGATACAAGAACAAAGTGAAACGAATTTTGGGTGATATCTAAAACTGAAAGCGCAATTTTTGTACCACAACAGGATAAGGAACGAATTTCCATCAATATCTGGAACTGTGTAGTTTCAGAAACCCCAAAATGTCAAATAAAGTTCCCAACTATTATAGGTCATACTGGAAAAGTCTATAATTGTTTATAAAGTACATATTCGCATTTATTTAGCACATTTTAGTTTATTATGTCCCGATACTCCCCCTCCCCGTTATCCAAACGCTCGACTAAACTCAGTTAACAGATAGACTTGACTCATATTTTAGGCAGCTTTTTCAATTAAGTATTTGATCAACTTTTAAACGATTTTTTTTTCATTTTTGATGAAAAAGAGTCTCGATAAAATACGGATTTATACAGCACCCGATTGAATTCAAAGTTATTTTTGTACGAAGGAAATTGATGACGGACAATGAAATATAATTCACTTTTCTTCCAGCAGTAAATACTCAAAATGCTTAGATCATCGAAACTCATTCTAACCAGGGTTCTTTCGTTTATTAATAAACTAATTTTAAACAATATTTTCAAATCACTCGAAAGATAAATGTATTGCTAGATCAATCAAATCAAAATATTTTTCACATTCGATTAAAATATGATGTATAATACTGTTAATCGGCTTGAGGCGCAATTTTTGTATATTCTGGTGGACTTTCTAATGGTTCCAGATCCAGATGTTTGGCTTCGTAAGGCGGTGGAATAATATGTTGTTCAAATGTCATGGGTGGAATTTCTAAAATAAATACCAACGACATACCGGATATATTTTCAAATCTGGGTTTTGATAGATATGTCAAACTATTATTAATCAAAGTCAGTCAGACATCTGAACCATAAAATATAGCTATTCCACAGAGAAAACAGGGGAATTGTTAACATGGACAGGAGTCAACATCTATTAATTGGGAATCATATCGGAAAAATCATTATACATCCCATATAACAGAAACAACATTTTCAACACCTCTATACAATCCGCACCTGAGGCTAGATTATTTTTTATTTGAGCTCAAGTGTTTAGATTGTAAATCAGTCAATTAATACGGGTGACATGGCTCATTTTTGTCAACTACAAAGGTTTATCATTTTAAATGTAATGAAGGTGAAATATGGGCATATAACTAGAGCTTTGCGAACAGAGAGGATAAAATTATAATGATTAAAAACAGTTCCATGAATGTTTACACACGAATTTGGGCCTGTCAAAAGGCATGAAATGTTAGAAAATCGTGAAAACCTGAATAAAAAAACACTGGCTAGTATCATTTAAAAATGAATTAAATTTCATCCAATAAATGTCTGGATTTATCGTAAAAACTCCTTAGGTACCCGATACGGATTTTAATATTATTACAGGGGTTTCGGGTCAAATTAGAATACTTCCAGTCCAATCTGGATGACGAAACACCAAACATAACTGGAAACCACCGCAACAGAATGCCGCACGAAATTGGATTGGACAAACGCTAATTTTGACAGAAAAACCTGCATTGTTCAGTCCTTTCTTTATTTACTTACTTGGTTTTAAACTTATTACAAACACAGAGACAGGCGTTGATAGATAACAAATATGCAAAGAAGCAATTACCAAATCTTAAAGGACAGATAAACAAAATAGATCAGATGTATGAGTATGTTAAGCCCAGATTTGAGCGAGTTGTAGTTAAAATAGCTAATTTACATCAAATCGAATGAATTTTGAACGTATTTAAGATCAAAATAGTTACCTTATGCGGTCATTGAGTTCTAGTTGATAAAATTTCTATTGAGTTAATGATTATCTGTCGAACACGTGCAAAAAAGTAATCAAAATATCAAAACATGACTGATTTCAATGATCGAATATTTGAATTTTAAATTAGATTACTGTTTACATGAAAATAGCTTTAAGCTGTTAAAATTAAGCTATCTCCTATGTTTAGGTTCTGCGACAGACCTTTTGAATGTTGTGTCTTTTAGAGGCTAGAATTTTACTAATAACGATTAATTTTATTGGTTTAAACAGATGGCAATTTAATATGTATTAAACTATTCTCGCAACGTATGCCAAAACCAAATTATATCATAAGTTTCATTCAGTTTCGATTTACTAATGTGGAAAAACGTGTCGGATTATGAGATGAAATTCTATGCGTGTCTTCTTTCAAAAGAAGAACGAAGATTTAGAGACAGGTCAATCTCTATTATGAGACCAATAACTATTTGGAATCTTTTTGTTTTTACGAAGGATCTGATCACCAACTGTTTAAGTGAATTAGGGCAACTCCATTTAACTTAACCAACAAATATTTGAGTTGAAAAAAGTTAAATCGCACTTCACAAAACCCCTTGATTTTATGTAGATGATTTAATTTTTGAAACCCATTAAAATCACATAAGTTAATTAAAACATTTTCACTGGTAAAATAATCCTAGTTCTTAGTTCCTATGCAAGAAACTTTTTTAGTGTTTGCGATTTATCTAATGAGAAATACTTTATTTATTGTTGGCTTAAATCTCGAATGAATTTATTTAAAATCAAAGATGCCACATGCAACCTTCAAAATGGATCAAGTCTATTATAAAGGCCCCTTAATATTTTAATTCAGTCTGATTAAAGTTAATCGAATCAGACTTAATTTCCATCTAATTAGCACTTAATGTCAAACCATGCTTATTAGATGTTTCAAAATTTCGAATTCCTTGATCAACAAAATCATATTCACAGTTTAAAATGGAAAATATCATTTTAAGTAAATGATAACTTCTAATCGATTTGCTGTTCTTGTTACGATGGGACCCATTAATTTCTTGAATATCTTTTCCCCCGAAGAAAACAGCATCCATTAAATGGTGGAATGTGCTATACTCGCATTTCCACAGATCTGTATGAAAAGTGGCTTTTTAAATTTCCACCTATCATCAGAGTTGAAGATGCACAAGAAAATAATGTAGATCCCTTCACCCTGTATTCGGCAATATATTTTTTTAAAAATGTAAATTGCAACAATGCTGTTCGGATGCTTACATACTTTTTGCTCACTAGTGCAAATAATACGAAAATATAAATGTATACAGGCCATTACTAGTCCA